>JABSTQ010008412.1:0-15663 GCA_013358835.2 Ixodes persulcatus | reverse complement strand
TCTTTTACAGTTTTTACCGAAGTACCTCTGGATATATCCTGTACATAGAAGACAAATCTATCTTAATATCTGCATCTAAGAAAGAAAAGTTGAATATTAGTTGGGAGCACTTAATGTAATTCACGTGCAGTAAAGAAAATATACTACACTTTCATTTCACAATCTGGGCACCTTGATCTCACCTTGTTTTCAAGGCCCAGGTTGCCTGACGTTCCTGTTGCCTTTGCGCTTCGTACGATCACTCTGTGCTCGTTCATGTTCTTTGTATTGGAGCGTTCCCGACTATTTCATGACTGCATCATGTTTCCTGTGCCCGCGTATGTCGCTGTGGGGCTTCTTTTCTTGTAGGAAGCTAAGGAGGCTGCAGCAGTGCAAATGAACTTGCTGAATATGTTCATGTCAATTTGCAACTCCGTGATATCCTTGCCCAATGTTATTCTTTCGGATCAGATATGCAGCAGGGCAAAGTGACCACAATGTAGACCTCCAGGAAAGGTTTGTGCACATTTCTGGAGAAACATTTGTCTAACATGCACTTCATATGTTTTTTTTTACAGTAAAAAAAAAAAAAGAGAAAATGAGAATCTATATTTTTTTTAGAAAAGATTGCAGTTTGAACACGGCACCCGAGAGGGAGAAGAACCTGGATGAGCGGCGCATTTCACTCGAAGAGAAGCGCCTCGTCCTCGAGGAGTAGCGCCTGGCCATTGACAGAGGCAAGCACGAGCAACAAGTTCGTGAGTGGGAGGAAGAAAAAAGGAGAGAGAGCAAGAAAGGGCAGAAAGAGAAAGGGATCGTGCACAGGAAAGACACTTTTTTCTCGCACAGCAGCAAGCCATGCTGGAGCTCGTGCCATCAATGATTGCTAATAAGTTCAAATAGGCAGCAGGCTTTTAATTTTCACTTTTATTTGTTTAATTACCATAACATAAATACTTAAACGGCTATAGAAATGAAAGCTCTAATAAAGATTACTATAACCAAAGAAAACTTGTTCAAAAAAAACAACAACAGCATCTTTTAACTCGTCACTCAGAAAATGACTAGAAAGGCACTTTATGGTAAATGAACAGTGTCACCAAAATTATGTAGAACATGCAAACTGTATATTCTCATGGGTACAATATCTTGACAGATGCTAAAGAAGTGCTGCATGAAATAGCGCTTAATGTGCAACACTGAAAAAAGACTAGAAAGACCACGTTTAGGCGAATTTACAGGGCCCACCAAGCCTATACGAGACATGCAAACTGTCTTATCGCATAAGAATGAGAGCTACCACGGTTTCATGGAGGCAAAGCACCAGCCTACGGATACCCAGTTGGTTTGAATGTTGGTAGAGCTGCCCGCAATCTGACGGAGGCTTATTGAAAGAAGGTGCCATGATATTGAAATTTCTGTTGTACGTTGGAACATCCCCAGATGGTTGAAATTAATCCTCAGTCCTGCACTGGGCCACGCCAGATGCACTTTGTCGGTTTGGCACGTAAAATCCCCAAAGTTAGTGCTCAGTAGAATGGCCCAACCAGGGGAGGACGCTCGCTCAAAGTCGAAATGGCGGCTGGGCCGGAGACAACACGGCAATTCTGCTTGATGCAGGTGGCGGCCAAAGGTGACTGCTAAAATCGTCAGTTATTGAAGGGCTCATTCAGTAAAAACATAGAACGCCCACTGATTGAGTCATATAATCACTGACGGTTTAGGCTGTCACTATAAGCACCTTAATACGAAAGGGTGGTGATAAATGTAGATTGACTGGCCAGCAAAACTGTTGTTTTCCTTGGCCTAGCTACAATTTTCGCCTTGAGCTAGCGACCTCCCCTGCTCAAGCTGTTGTATTGAGCGCTATGTAATGAAGCACTGATCTTACGAGATAAGACACAGTTTGAGTGTTCCATACAAGTTTACTGAACACTGTACCAAGAGTACCTTAAAGGTTGTGTCTGTCCCGTACAGAGGGTTTCAAGTATTGCCCCAAGTTGGGTGCACGGAGCCCAAAGAACATACCAGTCTGGCTACCGTACAGGCATGTATGACAGTTAGTAAAAATTGCCCCCACCCGATACATTCTCCCCACATCCTGCAAGTACAGCTTCTGATTCTTCTTGAAGTCTAGGAATGCGAACTCAGATACTATTTTGCCGAACCCCCACTCAACAGCTTGTCGCACAGTACTCATGCCACTGTTGAAGAGCACTTGCTGTTGAGTGAGGGTGGCACCTGCATACGGCCTCATAAGAAGCCGCCGTAGTGGGTACGCAGGGTAGCCGTAGATAGTGTACGAGTTGTTTCCAACTTTTCGTAGAGGCCATTCTCGCGCAAAATGCCCGCATAAAACAAAGAAACAAGAAAGCACTGTACGTTTGACCACTTTTAAAAACAAAAGTTGCATGGTATTGATTTGCCAGTGTGCTCATTTGGCATGCTCCATTTTGCAATGCAGTGTGAATGCAGAATTACAATTCTTTGTCCTCTGTAGAACAGCAGTCTCTTTCAGAGCTAAGAAGTAAATATTGTTGCAGCGAACCTCGAAGAAAGCAAGGGCTGCATAAATTGGAAGAGATAGTAAAATCGGAACATGTCACTGCAGCTTAACAAAAAATGAAGCACAAGACAGCATTTAAATGCTTGTTATTTCAAGCACAGCAACTGGACTAGCTCATTTGAAAGAATTGCATTAATAATTGTATTGAACACATGATTTCCTTCGTGATTCGCATTTGGTTTGATGCTATCTCTATAGCAAGACTGCTTATTAAGTGTTGCTACAGAGTTGAAGTGCTGATTACTGGGAAGTTTTAATATCAAACATGGAAGCATGCAGGTCCAAGACAGCTGCACCCACCAGCGTCATGCCTGTGCCCCGGATAGGGACCGTCAAGTTGGCAGATGATGCCGTTTGCACACATTATGAACTGGTACTTCAACGCGTGCAGCCTGTTGTGTCCCCTCTTGTGTCCCGAAAAGTAGATCCGCTGGTTGGTGGAAGGGCGGCAGATGGGCCTGGCTGTCCCATCTACGAAACCCAGCAGTTTGGCAGGGGTGCACCTCGGGCATGAACGGCCTCCAATAATGGTACATTCTTAGCGAGACCTTCATGGTGTCTAAAACATTATTTGCTTTGATCAATTGTCTTCTTTTGATATTTAACTTTATTCTTCAACTGCTTTTTGTCAGTATTCCTTATTTTTAGTTTTGCTAAGTTTAAATGCAGCTTTTCATTTTTTTATTTTAACATATTGCCAGCTATGAGGCCAAAGCAGGTTGGTAGGCATTTTAGGAGTACAAGTACACTTACGTATTCAAGATGTTATCAAGAAAACCACGCACATTTTCACTATTTACAGCTTCCGTGGATAGGCAGTTCTATTCTTCAATACATTTAACAGAAAATATTTAAAAAGAGTCCGCATTAAAGCGATAAGGCTCAATAAATTTGTTATGTTACGTTCTAGTTGTGTTACCGAAATTTGCATATGTAGCATATTTATTAATATCAATAGAATAACGACCATATAGTAAGACTTTATCAATGTACGTACTTTCTCCCATGCACATAAAGTGTTGTTTTTTGTAGTATGCAAGTGTTTCATGAAATAAAATCTATTACTAAATAAACATCCCTCTTTAAGCTGTACATTTTTCCTTGATCAGTTCTGTTCAGCAGTTCAGGGTAACATATTTGACCTCCTTAACTGGAAATGACAACAGTAGGCAGGAATTTGTTTGGGGGGGGGGGGGGGGGGGGGGGAGGGAGAAGAGGGGAGAGGGCTGAGGCTCAGGGGGCTGGGATGTTCATGACTTGTGGTGTAAAGGGACGAGGGGAGTCAAAATGCATGTGTATATTATATGGTTAACTAGATATTGGGGGGGGGGGGGGCTGAAAGCTTCTGGCTAGGCTACTGAACACCAATAATGACAAGTATTATTATGTGACGCTGCAAGCTTTGACTATTGCAGGGCGTTTCATGAAATGCCGGCCAAATCACTCCAGCAAAAGTATTTATCGCACAGAGAAAAAGTTATCATATTGGTCCCTGCCAAAGAGTCTCTTTAAGAAGATGAATAAGCTTTGTTGTAATTAGGTTCTTAATTTTGGGTTCTTTTTGATTAGGAAGCATTAAAACTGTTAGGTATTAAAATATTATAGAAATATTAGGCACGCGCAACATCCCCCCCCCCAAAAAAAAAAAAAAAAAAAAAAAACGTAATTGCGGCGTATTTATAGGTTCTGGTTTTTTATGGAAACGCATCTTCGCGTCGGCGGTTCTGTTCCTCGTGGGCAAATTAAAGGGGCTATGCAACAATTTTTTTACTTTGCGCAAATACCGCTTAGAACGGATCCCTGACGTTAATGACCTATGAAACACGCGTTCGTTTTTCACCCCACGCAATAGAAGTCCCAGAAAAAAATTAAATAAAAACGAGCAGCGTTCACACCCTCAACTCGCAGCCAGATCAAGCGGCCACGTGATCTGGAGCCGATTATATGCCGCCAATGTTGATCATAGCCACGCGCTGGGGTTGGAAAAGCACAGGACACGCGCTGAGTTCCAGACATTGTTATGGCTCGGCTATTGTCGTCGTTGCAGCGATTGGACACGGGCCACTACCCGAATGCTTCTCGAGCTATCAATGTTCACGAGCCCAAATCGAGTGCCCACGCAATGCTCGGGTCCAATCTATGAACCGCATTCAAATATCGTCATATGGGTGTACTGCGATCCCCACGTTCCGTCATCAAATTTTGCAAAGGAGAGATTGAATGAAAATGATCGCTTTTGTCCTTGAAATTACACCGCAACAAAGGAGTTTCTTGGCCAGTGGCATTGCATGCGAGTATCCTTGAGTCCCACTAGTGCCAGTAAGCCCGTGTAAAGTGAAAAACATTCCAATTGAATATCGTTGCACAGCTCCTTTAGGCAACTACCGTGCGTAATTTGACCAAGTGCGCTACGCTTACTTCTACGAGTGAGGCGAGGAGATAGTCGCGCGCTTTGACCTCGGGGAAGGGGACTGCTGGCGTGGAGATGCGTTTTGATAAGACACCAAAACTTAAAAACACGTCCAATAGTTATTTTTTTCTTCGGAATGTCCTAACATGGTGCGCGCGTTTTTCTTAAATTTAATGGTTTAAAAACGCCACTCTGTTAACGAGCAGACTTACTCTTGCGAAGCTTCCAAGTTGCCCTAGCTCAGCCAGCTGTGGGTGGTCAGGTCGTCCAGCAAGTGGCCAAAGGTGCCGTCAATGTGCGTGAGCACCTGACCGACGATGGTCGACATTGCCGACGAATGACGGCCGAAGATAGGCTCCAAATCCCACCAGCGGTTTGGGTAGGCAAGTCGGCGCAGTCACATAAGGAGGGCCTCCTCCCCGCTAACAACAACCCCCTGGCTGCTGCACACCATTTTTGGAATCAGCAGAACGTCATTTAGGAGTCCAAAATCGTCCTTCTCAAAGCGAAACATACGCCGAAATGTCAGGTCATCGAGTTTGGCGACATCCAGCAGCCCCCAACTTGACTTGTATCTACGCGGTTCTGGCTCCCGGTATTGGAGGAACATGTCCTCCAAATCGTTTCACGACGTGTTCATATGCAGAAGCTGGTAAACCAGCACACTGGATCGCAATCGGCGTACTGGAGGCATGATTAGAAAGAAGTAAAAAAAAAGAAACCACTTCACAGAGCTCAAAGCGTGCCTAACCTGGGTTCATAATTTGGCGCGAAATTGTGCACCTGTGGATTGTCTTGTCTCCGTTAGTTGTGACATACTAGACTAAAAATTAGGTTGGCTGTGACCAGAAGTGTACGTTAAAACATGTTTAAAGATGTTTGTTGCGACAAAAAAGTGTTTATTTTTTTAACATTTACAGCATTTCGCGTGCCTTTTGAAATGCGAGAATCTCATTACTACATCTTGGCGGCGCTGCAAGCGCGCGACGTGTGCGTTTTGCGCACTGATCTCTATGACAATTGCTGGATCGCGTTTGACCAGCTCTGCCTATGGACCGGAATGCGGCCACGGTCGGCCATCTTTAGGTAGAGTTATATCATCTCTAGCCATCATAGTAATATGGCGGACAGCGCAATGGTGGCAGGCTGCCTGAAAATAGCCGTAGATCTAGTACACTGTACCGTGGGTGATATTTCGTGCTTGATTGAATTTGTTCGACGAAGCAAATTCTTGAAACCCGGCGTGAACGGTAGCCTCATCTTTGAGGACTCGGCGAAAGTTCTACGAAAGCGCAGCAACGGGGGAAAGCAGCGCAGCTCGCATCGAAAGCAGACTACGTACCGGCGTCTGCTTTCGATGCTCTTTTTGATGCGACTTTCGATGGGTGCTGTGCTGCTTTTCCCCGGTGCTGCGCGATTTCGTGAAACTTTCACCGGGTCCTCAAAAACCGGGCTACCGTTCACGCCGGGTTTCAAAAACATGTTTCGTCAAACAATTTCAATCAATCACGGAATATCACCCACGCTATTTTGATGGCAGCCTGCCACCACAACTGCCAAAACGTCGTCTGCCATGGATGGATGATGGTGGCTGCCAAGTGGCTTCAGCAGCTGTACCGCGGCTAGAGGTGATATAACTCTACCTAAAGATGGCCGCCAGTGACCGCATTCGCGGAGCGGGCAAACGCGATCTAGCAATTGTCATTGAGATCAGTGGTTTTGCGCCGCCGCGGGGAAACGCTGTTCTAAAACTCTCTTGCCTAGCGTGCGCTAACGCAAGCGCTAAATTTAGCGTGAGCGTGCGCTAAAATTGCGTACGTTATTCTAAAGCTCCCTATTGGCTTGATTTTTTTTTCTTTATTTGTTTTGTGGGTTTGCCGCGTAGGGGGCAGAGATAAAGGCATGGTGCCTGACAAAGCCTCTGCCCCCTAAGTTCAGCAACTCAAAGTAGTTACATAATAACAGATTCAACAAAACATTATACAGTTAAAATAAAACAAGAAAAACAAGACAAAGAAACAAGGGAAAATAGACACTACATTCATTTGTATAAAAACACCATAAACATCAGTAAGTGTTGGTCGTGAAAAACCGAAAACAATAACAACAAACAAAAAAACTAGAATGCAATATTATATACCATCGACATATCAGCATCAGCAGAAAGTTCACGTGAAGAAATACAATGAGAACATATATCTTTGAAATTAGCTATACCTAGTGATTATGTTCTTGGTAAAATACACTATCCAAATGAGAATGTGATTTCACTGCCAACCAAGAAACCTCTACAATCCCTTTTGAAACCAGTAAACGTGTTGTTAAAGTTAATGTTGAGGTCCGTTCTATTTAGAGTTTTAGTTGTTTGAAAAATTAAGGTTTGTTGACCATAGCTGGTTCTTATGGCCGGCATCCCTCGCTTTGGATTTCTAATCGGATATGCACTTAGGCTGTTCGCTGGTGTGGTGTAAAGTCTATTTTTATGTATCCATAGTAAAAGTTTGAAGTAATATAATTGATCTGCCTTAAGCATATTATATTTGATGAAGAGTGGTTGTGTCCTTAAATTTCTGGTATCCCCTTTATAGTTTTCACACATTCGTAAGATCTTTTTTGCAAAAAAAAAAACGAAAAATATAATCAAGACGATAGGCTTGAAGGAAGACCAGTTTTGTTTGCAAAAAAACTCGTCTTCGTTCGAGCCTATCGTCTTGATTATATCTGCCTCGTGTGATGTGCTATTGAGCTCGGCTTGGGGAATACCTGTGCCATCAGATTGCGCCAACCAACCAATTGTGGAGCGGACCGTCCCTGAAAAAAGTGGGTCTATAGACCTTTCCATCGCTTATCACCAGGGTGAAAAATGCAGAGTCACTGAGCTGTGAACTCGTGCGCAGCGTCTTATATACCGCACAGCAGAGCAATAGCGCATGCTCAGAAAGCGCTCCACGGCACAGAGGACAAAGATGACAGCGCGCAGGCGATTGGTGCAAATGTTTTTTAACGTAAGGTCCTAATAACCAGGGTGTTCTTAAAAATGCTGTTCAAGTTTTAGTGACTGTTGTATGTTATGCAATAAACACAACAGTTCTTAATTTGTTTTACTGAATACCTGGATTAACTTGTATTTTTTCTTTTACATAATCGTTTTTAAAACAAGAAATAGCTAATTATTCAGTTGTAACGCGCTCACGGAGAAGTACAGAAGGGAGGCTCACCCAAATAAGCAAAATAAATAAAATAAAACTATCTTTGCCCTGTGGGGATAACCGTAGGGACATTTGCACACCCGGGTACGGTCAAACACGGACTTTTTGGCGCGAACGTAGGGACTTTCCGGTTCGGCCATCCGACAACACTGCCGTGGTGGGCGCCGGCGGTCATTCGTGCTACCGAAGACAATTCTGCGTACGCCGCGAGCCGCCGATTGGAGCCGTGTTGTCGCGTCTTACGAGTCTTGTGTGCGAAGAGAGCCTAGTGAAACGAACGAGCGGTGCGTGCGACTGCGTGCGGATGCCAAGGCATTTCTGAAGCTGAAAGGCTTTCTTTTATATCCTTTCACTCCATAACATAGAAAAATAAACTCCGGTTTACAGCCGACTCTTACCAGACACTTGTAGAATAACCCACCCTCTCTCCGACACAAGGGCGCTCCCTCTGACTTGTAGCCTTGTACACATCTTATGCTTTCACCCGCATGCCCTTCTGCTTCGGAATCTCTGTTGCTCTTGAGCTTGGCCACAAACAAATTGCAAGAAAATGTGCTTTGAAGTTTTGCCCAGTTAGAAGATACGACACGCCTCCGCTCGGCTTGAGGCTGCGACACCTGCTTCTCCATGTCACTTCTTTCAGCAGAGGCACGGAAGTGCACTGTATTACCTGGCACGAAATGTATCTGCAATAGCAGGGCGCTAGCCAAAATAACTGGAGTTCAATATTTTCCAAGCTTCCCGCCTCTGTTGAAAAAAAAAGTAACTTAAAAGTAACTTTAAAATGAGTACAAGTTACTTGAAAAAAAGTATTTAAGTTAGAGTACTAAATACTGACGTTCGAAAGTATTAGCAAGATACCGAGTTACTCACACAAGTATTTAAGATAGAGTAACTTAAGTAGAGTATTTAAGTTGCGTACAAGTCTGAAAGAAATCATATGATAATTGCTTCACCAAGGAATTAGAGGAACTTTCGCGGGTAGCGTAAGCATATTCCATGACTTCGCGTGATCGTAGATTTTGGTGATAAAAATCTACATATTATACACTCCCGAATAATTTATTTCTGGTAAAAGAACTACTCGTAGTTCGTCAGCTACTGCAGAAGAACCACCGCTTTCTTTACGCCCCTCTGAGAGTTATTTAGGAGATCCTTTGGCGCAGTATGTTGTCGTTAATAAGGGCGTAATTTCGCTTCCTGGTTTAGTGTGTTCTGGAGCTTCAGATACTTCTTTTTGCAGTAGATCACCTGAGTGCGCAGCTTGGGGTGCTGACTTGGCTCTCCAAAATTTTCCCCTGATGCCTAAGTGGAGACGTCGGCCCTCGTACAGGAATTGTTCGGTTCATCTTGATCGGCCTTTTCACCATCCCCTGGGGGAGTCGAGGCATATGTCTTTGCCTTCTGCTTTTAGGTGCATATACCGACTGCCTTAAAACAGGTTCTCTTCAGGCTTTTTTGGTTGCAAGCACTGGGTTCCCCGAAGACCCATCGAACACAGTGGGCACTCCTTAGCGAAAACTACGACGTTTCAAATATGCCTCAATCGAATCTGAGTGTATTTGAAGTACAGTTCATAATTGTAAGTACACAAAAAATAGACCGAAATATACACTTATTTTGTTTACTTAGTATTAAATATATTTCTGAAAATCTTTTCAAAATACCTTTATTTAAACTACATTTGAAGTTCCCTTCATGCGTTCTGAAATATGTAAATTATAAATCAGTAGGAAGAAAATACCTTTCACATAGATATCTTAAAATATTTATTTCATGCAAAATATGCTCCAACCCTAATAAAAATGCAGCGATCAAAAATATGTGCAGAATACTCTTAAAATATCTGGAAATCGTCAATACTGTTGTGTTATACCCTAAGTATCTTTTGACTGCAATACTTTGGTAGTTTGACTTAAACTACCAAAGTATTGAAAAGCTCGCCTATCAGAAGTTCACCTCAAGCAGATGTGGAGTACACTGAAGTGCATAAAAACAACATTTGATTAGTTTGTTAATTGGGTTGTGCAGCATCGCATTGATAAATGAGCCCAGTTTATGTTATTGTTTCCTTTTTTCTATCAAGAAACCCGAACCTGATGAGTTTCTTGCACACCAACCACAAACGGGCTTCGGGAACTACAACCACAACACTTGCTGATGCTGGAAAGCTTCAGCAGTGCTGGGAGCAGATATGTTTGGCATGGTTTGTTAGCACAATGTTAGTTCAGTGAATGCAGGGTATACTCACCATTGTACGTGATGTGAGTAGTGATTTATTACAGTGACGTTAATTACCATAATCAATAGTCAACTAGTAAAGAAAAGTAAAATAACTATTTTAGAGTGAAGAAACTGCCTTGACTCGCTTCGTCTTAGTGGTGCTATGCAGAGAAGCAATAACATTTCTTCCATGAGCCATTTCTGTGGATATTGTTTTAGCGACTGCGCCGAAGTATTAGTTGTACCAGTGCTTTTTAGGAGAGATATCGTCCACGAACTTCAAAACACTCCTTTGACAGACTCTCGAGGAAAAGATCGAATGTTTGGAACCTTAATAAGTGCAGAGGTGGTCACCGGCCAAATGATTACCTTCAATATGTAGGCTATATAAGGCTCTAGAGCAGTCAACGGGACTGTGATTCAGGTGTTCAGTGCGTCATGGTGTTTGTGTTTGTGTTCGTTTCTAATGTGTAGTTTTGGGATGTATTTGGTAGTGTCTTCACATACCACAGGGACACCATTTACTAACAAAATCTAAAATAAAAAAAAAAATAAAAAAATAATGTGTGTAGCCGGGTTATAATACACAAATGGCATCTTGAGGGGGAAGGAATTATATTTTTGGTATATCTAAAATCTTTTCTGATTAATATTTATGATATATTTTGAATACCTTACGCGCGTATTTCGAATGTGGACAAAATAATGCAGAATGAATACAAAATGAATATTCATATTCAATATACTTCGAACTTCGTTTCAAGTACGGCCTCTTTTTGCTAAGGGACCGCTCGAGGGATCTGCTCTTTTATGCAATATCGCGGCACATGATCTTCCGGTTTAAAGGGCATCTTGCACACAGCAGTAGATTGGCACTGGTCGTTGACAACAACGTTCTCTCTTGGCATCTTCTCTTTTTAACGCGGTGCTTAGATAATTATCGCTGGGAAGTTTCAATTCAATTCAATTCAATTCGTTTATTTACTCCCATGATACATATGGGTGATGGAGACAGGGGAAAAAGCTGCAAAAGGTGCAGCTTGACAAAGCCCCTGCCCCCTATAGGCAGATCGGCCGACAGGAAAAAATAATACTAAACTAGCGGACGGAAAATACAATCCGTCCGGTAGTTTAGTTGGTGGAAAGACACGCTAGAAGACTTCCCCGATGTTGACGTACAATCTGGGCAAGAGTACACCAATGGGCCACGAGAAACAGAACCCTTTGAGCAGCAGGGCTAGGTGGAAGAGCGAAAATAGTAGGATGCCAGCGCCCCCACTCAGAAAGATGCACATGGTTTCTCCTGTGAAGCAAAAGGCGGTATGAAAAATAAGCGCACGAATCCAGTCCGGCCGCAATAAAGGTTGATAGAGCAACCTGTAATTCTGTTAATAAAGTGTATAATGTGTGCACGCTTTTAAACAGTCTACACACAATCACTGATTTTCAAGTTTTGTTTCTAGTTTGCTTCTAGGCTTCACTTACCCATATGAACTCCTGCCAGGCTATATTCAAGCTCTTCTTTCTCAAATTGCCTGTTCCGTAGCAGAAGTAAGCATGTGCATCCTTTTGCAGGGGAGGGGGGGGGGGGGCGTTGCGACCCAACTATTATCGCTGTTTCACGCTGCTTCTCAACAGCTTCTGTTTCGCATGGCTCAATGATGTTTATGTTGTGCCCCAATAGCAAGTCAATATCGGAGAGCGCTTCTAGCCTGTCTATCCATCACCTGGCTAAGCACCGCGTAGAAGAGAATACCAAGAGAGAACCTTGTTGTGAACCGTCTAAGTTGTGTGCAGCAGGCACGTAGACCAGAATACCGCATAAAGAAGCTAGTCCTTGGAGCCGCGCTCACTGTGTTTGATGAGTCATTGAATGACCTAATGCCTGCACCCAAGAAAGCCCGAAGAGAACCCGTTTGAAGCAGTCGCCATCTTCACCGATGAGCAAAAAGTGAAAGGCAGATATGTTGGCTCCCCAAGAGAGAAAGAAAACTTTGTTCTGACAATTTAAGTCCAGGTAACGATTCTCATAAAGGAGTGTGAAAATACCCGGCAAGATTAGAGTTCCTGTATAGGCTCCCTACGGGAGCCAGAGTTGCGCGTCTGTTTTCCACGTGCCGCCGCGCCGCTATTCGCCGAGATCCGATCACGTGAGGAGCCGGACCAAGTGCCGTGCAGGAAAGTAGACGTTGCACGCGCCCCGCCGTACGCACCCTTGCTTTTGAGCGCGCCACGCGGCTCGAACGCGCGGCGCCGCTATTCGCCGAATTCAGTCACGTGACGAGCTGGATCAACATGCCCTGCAGGAAAGACGGCGCTACGGGGATGACCGCGCAACTCTGGCTCCCGTAGGGAGCCTATACAGGAACTCTAGGCAAGATGTACCAAGCGGCTCTCAAGCACGCACTCCCGTACCTTTGACTGCATAGTCACAGAAAGATGCGTCTGAGAGCATAGACTCCTGAATAGGTATTCGCTCTTTCTCGCCAGAGTTGAAACGTGCTCGCGCTACTGTGCAAACAGCTTGAACCACTTTCTGCTCTGAACCAGACGGCGGGTTTTGCAGTATTTGCAAAATCAAATATACACGGTATTTTTTAGAAATGGCCACGTATAGCACTGTCAGACGTAATTCACTTTTACGATAAAAGAATGATGAGTCAAAACTTAGGAAACATGCGTGAAACGGAAGTGTTCCGGGGCTACCCAATAAATGGCGTCACTGAGTTTGTTGCCAAACAAAAAAGTTGTGCTTTTCGCCCACAATGTGCGAAGGAACGAAAGCAATATTTGTAGCACGGTTCCGCAATGCGGGTGGAATGGTGCCGTCACGTACCTGAGGACGGAGGTGCTACGTGGTTAATTCTCATAGCCGTTGTGGTTGGCGTCGTGGATGCCACTGACGACTGACAACACTGATGCGTGAAGTAAGTTGGTAAGCTCAGAGTAAGTTTTAATTTGACGTTACGCGTAGCAACTGTGTACTGCCAAAGTGGGATATCGCATAACGCAAATAATGTTTGAAAACAAGTATTTCAAGCAGACGACAGGATGATTTGCCCTTCGTTGCGCAATTCTGAGCGAGAAGTCAGGGCTGCCTTTTTCGGTTGTCTTCGATCGCTTAGCGCGGCATGGTGGAAGGGGTGTCCTAAGTTCTCCGTCCTCGCGACAAAAAATAGTTTGTTTTTTTTATTTTTAGCGCGCGTGGCGACAACCAGGGACGAGGACGAAATCTCTCCAAAGTGTCGCCCGTAAGGCTATCGCTTTAATATCGCTTTAAAAAAAAAAGCGAATAAAGAGGCTATGCTCCGAGAAGAGTAGTGACTCCTCCAGCGGTCGCGCTCAGCTCCAGGCTGCCCAGTGGCGCTTTCAGCCAACTATGTGTCAGTGAGGCATTACAACCGTAGGTGCTGTCATGCCTCCCTGGAGGGGCCGCAAGACAGCGAGCGCGTATCCAGTATGGCCGTATATGAACACCCAAAGGGCTCAGTGCATTGTCAGATAACACGGTGTTCCTGTCATCCACGCAAGCGCGTGATATTGAAATCGTCAGTCTCGGTGGTTCGGCTGCTTGGTAGGAAATAGGACGAAGATTCCAATTTGACACGCGCTCAAAGTTATACGGGTAGAAACTGGGGGAGAGGGTGTGATGAGGGCGCGCGTGCACGCCAGCACGCCGAGTTCTAGTTGGAATGATTAGGGGTCGACATAAAGCTAGCTGCCTTTGTCACTACTCTCATTTCAAACCCGTTCGAACGCCGCTGCATCCGGCGTTTGGCGTTCGCGTTCGAACGCGTTTGAACAATAACTAGAGACAAAGGCAAGTAGCCTTGCGTCTACCCACTAATCATTCCCACCAGTGCTTGGCGTTCTGACCTTCCTCGCGCAATCTAATATTTTCCTCTTTCTCAACACCTACTCTTATATAGACGTGCGTCTAAATTCAAAACTTTCGAAGAACTATTCGTGTGCCTATGCATTTTATTTTTACAATCATTAGAATAGTATAGTACTCGAAAATTAAAGGGTTTTACTTGAGCTATCTTGAATATTCTTCTTATATATTCAACTCTGAGGGGCAGTCTTTCAGCGCAGCACGAAATCACAGCGGTATAGCCACTGTTTCAGATGAGATCGTGCCGGTTACGCTCTTCCGCGAAGCGATAGTGCAGCGAGCATAGGAGAACTTCAACTTCCATGCAACTTTGCGTGCACAAATGCTATAAAAACAAAAAGAAGGAAAGTGCATTTTTATACGTTTGACGTTGTTTTTTTTTTGTAAAAAAAAAGATTGTTTTGCATTTGGTATGAAAGTGTATCGCAGTAATGACGTACCTTTGAATGTGGAAAATAGCGACTCTGGTTTCTAACAGAGTATAAAAGTGTAAAAGGCGAAATAGCAATTGTGTGTTTTTACCTTCAATCTCTCCACCGATTACATAGTCAACTACTTTACGAATCAAGCTGCTGATGACGTCAGTCTCACATCAGAAAGGTTCTCTCTCTCCCGTCACGCGGATAAACTCATTCGTATTGCCTGTTATGCTATACACTGCACGACAGTTAGCAGGAACATGACGTCGTTTTGTGTGTGTGTGTGTGTGTGAGAGAGAGAGAGTGCTTGTGTGCGTGTGACGGTGCGCGTGCATGAGCGTGTGTGTATGCGTGTTTGCTTTTTCGTTTTGTACGTGTTTTACTTGTATATACTAGACATAGCTTTTATCGCCTCAGGATGCGCCATATACTAAACAGTAGCAGTTTTGACGAAGATCGTTTATTCTAAGCCATAAACAGTATAAACCAAAGATCGCTCCTGCGCTTCTTTTTTTATCTTTGTGATACTTTGTACCAGGGGTCTCAAACACGCGGCCCGCGGGGCCGCAAGCAACCGGATGCGGGCACTCGTTCTCGAGCGCTAGAAATGGCATGCGCCAAAATATTCTCATGCCGCCGATTCATTTCTGCTCGACGCGTAGCTCTGCTCTGATTACGTATCACATAGTTCATACTATTTTGTTTTCATTTGCCTTGTGTTTTGTTTTTCTTTTTTTTCTTTCCAGCTTTCTTCGCTTAAGGGACGGACCTGGGCTGTACAAATTCTCGCTCAGCAGGAAAAAAAAGAGAAACCTACGAGTTTGAGATTCTCGCCTTTAAATATTATCACGATTAAAATACAAGTTTTTTTGTTTTTGTTTCACGAACTGCTTCTATACAAGCCGAGTAAAGCAAAACTGTCTTGTGAAAACAACATATTTCGGGACATGTTGAGCTGGAAT
>JABSTQ010008411.1:0-61474 GCA_013358835.2 Ixodes persulcatus | reverse complement strand
CAATAGGGTTTATTGGTCCATCCGCGCTGCGCAGTCAGAGTTCTTTTTCGTAATTACTTTGCCCGAATACACTGGTCGATCACGTACAGTAATGCAACGAGTTAATTGCAACACTCCTATATTTCTTCGTCCTACTTTTCAGCTAATGTTTTTAACTACACTGTTTAACAAGGTGTCGAGTATAGCTAAATCCAATGCAATATTTATATCCCTCTTGTACAAAAGCTGTTCAGGTTTTGTGACGTTCATCTGTTAAAGTGGAGGCCCTCTACAACTAGAAGACGTCACATTTCTAATGGACCTCTTAACGCTTTGCAATGGTGTGTATGCCATGCTCAGTTCAAAGATACAAGGGTCGTAGACAGGGAACGAAGCCCGAGGTTTAGCGGTTTCTTACTTCGCAGAAGGATTCAAACATTGTTCCTTGTTTTTTAACCTTCTTAATCTCTATACAGGGTGTTTCAACGAACACTGGTCAGATACGTCCAGCGAAAAGTACGCATCGTACAAACACGTTTTATCTCATATTGGTCTCTGCCAAAAAGACTCTTGAGGCATAATAATAGCGTTCGGTATAATTAGGTTCTTAATGCGTCGAGAAATTGAGAAATAGGAAAAGGTAAGAGCGCGCGGGGATGACAGAACGCCGAGTACTGATTGGAATGAATAGTGGGTAGACCTAAACTGAAGTTTTAGGGTAACTTATATGGGACAAATGGGTGTAATACCACACCCTTTTTTGAGAAAGTAGTCATGCGCTGGGGTTGACAAAGTGGAAAACGCGTGCTGAGCCCAGGCATTGTTATATTTCGGCTACTCTCATCACCGAAGTGGTTAGACACGAGCCACTACCCAAGTGTCCGCCGAGGCATTGATTGTTACTAGCCGAAGTCGAGTGCTCACGCAGTTCTCGTGTATAATCCATGAGTCGGGCTGGACTCTCGTGAGGCGGTTGTTTTCGATCCCACAATTACGTCACCAGGCTTTGCGAAGGCAAGACTGAAAGAAATAGTGCCCTTTTATCCTCGCGATTTCACCGCGACAAACAAACGTCTTAATTAGTGGCGGTCTATTCGAGTATACTTGGACCACACTATGATCAGAAATTCCCGGCACCGTGATAAACATTCCAGCTCGATATCGTTTCATGACCCCTTTAAAATGCGCCGCCACGCATTTTTTTTTTTTTTTTTTTGCATGACACAGGTGATACCAGGAATTAAAGCTTATTCATTCACTGTCATTCGAACAGCACAAATTGCGTTTCGTTTCGCCGGCTCGTGCCCCACTTCCTTCTTTCCTACGAGGGAGGTGAGCTGGTAGAAGCGCGCAATGGTCACAGAACCCAGTATCCCTGGCGCGTAGATGCGTTTGGTGCGAAAACCTGACCTTAAAAACAAGTTCAAATTGAGTGTTTGTTTGGAACGCCGTAAAATGCTGAGCGTGTCTTATGTTTTTGTAAAGGTTTTCCCCAGAAGGGTTTTAATTGAAATGATACCTTTAAACTTAGTAGTTACAAATTTGAATTTTTCAAGAGTGATTAAAGGTGCCCTGAGGAGGTTTCTGAGATCGCCTAAATATGGCGAAAACTCACTCTGCTGGCTCTAAGCATCCCAGAAATCTCTACATCATGATGATATGCAGCCGATTTCACCATTAAAAGAGCAATCAAAGATCGCAACACACCGAGGTCATTTCCGGCGGTGGAAGAAACATTGTTCCGGCAACCAGGACGACATGTTACCAATGAAAACGCGACATTTCGTTGCGATTGCAAACGCTGTTATTACAAAACGCGTATGCTTTTGTACATGATAAAAGCAAATGTGAGTATTCGAAAAATGTCAATTGGTTTTGCGAAGAGGGAAAATAATACTGCAATGATTGTCTCACAAACAACGCACTGTTTTTGCTTGTTTTTTGTCTTTTGCGGGAGTAATATCTCCGGTCGTCAGCTCTTGAGCGCTCGAGCGCGCGTTCGCTGGGTTGATTCGTAGTCCGGGCTGTATGGGCAACGAGCCACCGCGCATTTGAGATATCACTCCGCGGTTCCTCCGAACGGAGGCGAGAGGATCCTCGGCTTGTTATTGGCTGACAGTGGTCCTGGTTTCGGAACAAGCTCCTCCCATCGCCGGAGATGAAATCGGTGTGTTCCGATCTTCGTTTTTTTTAATAGGGAAATGAGCCGCGTATCGTCATGATTTACGGATTTCTAGGATGCTTAGAGCTAGCAGGGAGAGTGATTGCCACATTTAGGTGATCTCAGAAACCTTCTCTGGGCACCTCTAAGGTACCATTTATTTCGAACGTTATTGAATTTCCTAAAAAGGCCATTTGGCAGACACCAATATGAGAACAATATTTTAGAGCACAACTCTTAGGCGCCTGTTTTCGCGTAAAACTCTGTCGGTGTAGGCGTAACCGAGCTAAATTTAGCGGGGAATCGAATTGGAGTTGAGCTCACGTGACGTCAATTAGCCCCCCCCCTAAATCTAGCGAAGAAACTGAATTTGTTCATAGGTGACTTGACATGAAGTCATGGGACGTCATTTTCCCCGCTAAATTTAGTGGGGAACTTGAGGTCACGTGGCGACGTGGCGTAAATTTTCCAGCTAAATTAAGCGGGCAAAGTGTGGGAGGAGGGGAGGTTATGCAGAAGGAGGAGGGTAGGAGGAGAAGGACGAGGAGGGGAGGGGAGGGGAGGGGAGGGGAGAAGGAGGAGGAGGGGACACGAAGGTCCTACGTATCGTCCCCTCCTCCTTCTTCCCTCCTCCTCCTCCTTCTCCACCTTTCCCTCGACCTCCGTAATCCTCCTCCCTCGTACTCTCCCCTCCTCCTCCTCCTCTTCGTACCCTCCGCTCCTCCTCCTTCCCTGTACCCTCGCCCCTCCTCCTGCGTGCCCTCCCGTCATGGTGTATCGCAAAATCAAAATCCATCGAGCTGCGCTCTAATTTTGCATTACAGAGATTTGTAAACGTCTTTCAATTTATAAAGCGCAGCTCTTAGGCGCCCGTTTCCGGCTTGAGCGGCGTCGCCATCAGCGTTAACTGTGAGGTAACGTGCCCCTTAAGGTCACGTGACCCTGGTGACGTCGCGTGACCCCCGTTTGGTCAGGAGACCCCTATTGAAAATCGCTCTGATGGGACTTCAGGATTTTTTTAAAGGGTGTGAAGGGGACTTCAGGAATTTCTGAGATGTTTGAAGGGGGCACCAATATTTCTGGTGGGTTCGCTAGCCCCGTCAGAGGCTCTCCTGAAATGTCTGAAGTGCCCTTTACAATGCCTTGAAATGTCTGAAAGCCTGTCAAGAACGTTTTTAATGGGGTCGGGAAAACCTTCAGGCTTCTTGGGATGTCTGTGGGCAACGGCTTAGGTGGAAAAAACACATTTCGGAGAATTAGAACATAGCTGCTTATTGTACGCGACGGGAACAAAATAAGTACTGTAAACAACTTAATTTCGCTGGCTCAAGTTTTCGCGAATCGGGCCGAAGCTGAGAATTTGAAATTATTCGCGGGTTCTAATTTTCGCGAATTGAGTGTGGCTTCCGTAGCGTTCACATATTGCCCGAATTGTTCGCGGGACGTATTTTTCGCGAAATGTAAGCGATTCGCAAAATTCGCGAAAATTAGGTCCTCGCAAAAATTTAGTCGTTTACAGTATTTGGAGAATGCCGATCGTATGTGTGTACGGTCCTATTTTTATTACTGCTCTTCTATCAAATACGAGTGGGCTCCTGGACCTGCTGTCACTGCCCGGCTGTTCGGTCGCCAAGGAGGCCACTGAGGGCGACCGCCCCATGTGGAGAATTGACGAGGCGCCGGCCGAGTAGTGTTGGCCGAGCGGCGTTTTGAGGCGAGTGGAGTCAACAGCGATGAACTGATGTAGCACGAGTAACTTTGAAAGTCTAATCAGACCGCACGGTAAGGCGGCGCAAAATGCCCTAACAGCGCTTGCAGGTTTCTTCGTCGAGACCGGGCTGGCCGGCGAGATCTAGGCTGCAACGGACGCGAGCGGTCGGGACTCGGGAAATGCTAGCAGACAATCGGCCACGGAGTTGCGGGGAAAGCTGACCCCACTAGAAAGGCCTGGCCTGGCGCTGCGACCCGCGCGCCGAAAACTTTCGTCCTTTCCCTCCTCCGGGGAAACACGCTCAGACCCCGCCCCGATCACGTGATGGGGAACGCGCGCAGCTTGCATAGACCCGAGCAAGAGATGCTCCGCATCTAAAAACAAGCCAAACAGCGCCTCTCCCCGCCCGGCGATGGGGAGAGGGTGCAGGGCTGCCTGGTGCCTGGCCAGCGGCCGGCGGGAGAGGGTGGTGTGAGGAAGCCAGGATGCCGCTATAGCCATTTTCTTTTGTTCGTGGGCGGTTTGCTTCTTACCGCTGTGGATATCTGGAACGGACCTGCTTCCTCCAGAAAGGTGAGCATGGCTTTGAGAGCTCGCCCCTTGATCTGTTTTGATCCGTGCAGTTTCTTTCTTGGTTACGCAGGTGAACTCCAGTTCGGCGTTGGCCGCCTTCAGCACCGCTCGAGCGCCATCGTGTTGAGCTCATTCAAGGAGATGGTGGCCGGTGTCGGCTTACTCGCTGCAAAGCCTGGCAGGCGGGGTCAGCGTCCCACCGCATGTTGTGCCTGCGCACCGGGATTATGGCAAAGTGGGTCCTGAGACGGTGGATGACGGCCGCTGTCCGGACTTGTTCCTTGCGCCTCTTCGTCCGTTCGACCTCAGAAGCATCCAGCGAGCGAAAAATACGCCGAAGTCGCCGGCGCGACGTCATCATGGACGAAACCGTGACTGTGCTCAGGATTTCGCACCGGCGGCGAGTGCTGCTTGCGAGTTCGTGGTTTTCGCTAAAGGTGCTTACTGAGACTGTGTATGTGTCCGTGAGGTGCACTTGCTCGGTTTTATTAGCTGAACTACCGTACATCAGGAATATACCCAGCGGCATTGTGACTCGTGAGTACTTTGAAAGATATTTTTCTTTGTGATAAAGAAGTCAGTTGTCCATATTTGATATCTCTTTCGTCTACCGCTCCTTGCGCCGGGTTTGAACAAACGTTGCTTTTTATCGCCTTTTTGAGTTATAATATGCATGTAAAACTAAATGTCTGCAATCAATTTTCAATAATGTTTTGAACTGCATTTTTGTGTATGGTTCACAGTCATTTGGGCGTCTAAAGGTTGACGGGTTGAAGGGCTGTGGGGCTAAAGGGTTTTTCTATGGGGTATCCCTGAAGGGTTTTTCTGTAGGGTATTTTTGAAGGGCTTTGAAGGCCTGTGCGGTCCCATAATCTTTGAAGGCTGACGGGCCCTTTAGAAATATTTTCAATAGGGACCCCCGTGAGGTCACGTGACCCCCTTAAAGTCACTTGACCCAGGTGACGTCACGTGACCCCCGTGAGGTCTCGTGACCGCCGTGAGGTCACGTGACCCCGGTGACGTCACGTGACCCCCGTGAGGTCACGTGACCCCCGTGAAGCCACGTGATTCCGGTGACGTCACGTGACCCCCGTGAGGTCACGTGACCCCATGAGGTCACGTGACCCCGATGAGGTCGTGACCTCCGCGAGGTCACGTGACCCCCGTGAGGTCACCAGGGTCACGTTACGTCACGAGGGTCACATGACATCACGGTTACGCCGACGGCGACGCTCGGAGGGAGGAGTAGCAGGCAGGATGAGGAGGTGAGGAGGAGGGAGGAGGGGTACACGCTCCTCTCAGTGCCCTTCCCTCCTCCTCCTCAAGAGCTGCGCTCTAATTCGGTGTTACAGGGAGTTGTAAGCGGCTTTAATTTTTTTTTTGTTTCTGTGGATTGCGTGCTTTTCATAGTACCGATTTAAGCTGGTTGCGTGAAACACGCTCTATATAAGTGGCGGTATTCTGTATTTGGTGAGACCTGTTTCATAATAAGATGCATATCTGGAGTGGCTAGTACTTTTTAGCAGTAGGTACGGAAGTGATCGACGCACATCGTTCAAGCATTTCTGTTTCTGAGTATACACTCCGTCTCGTGTGCCTAGTTATGATCTGCCCACTTATCTCATGGTTTCTATGTTGCAAGGCAAGTTGCGGCTGGGTTATAGTCACTAGGCACAGTTGAGTACTTGAACCCTATTTTAGAGCGCAGCTCTTAGGCGCCCGTTTCCGGGTTGAGCGGCGTCGCCGTCGGCGTAACCGCGGGTTGCATGCAACTCAGGTTGCATGCAACTCAGTTGCATGCAACCTGTCGGCGTAACCGCGCGTTGCGTGCAACCCGGGTTGCATTCAACCCAAGTTGCATGCAACCCGCGTTGCATGCAACCCGCGGGTGTCGCCGGGTTGCATGCAACCCGTCGGCGTCGGCGTAAACGCGCGTTGCTTGCAACCCAGGTGGCATTCAGCCCAAGTTGCATGCAACCCGGCGACGCCCCCGAGGTCACGTGACCCCCCCAGGTCACATGACCCCCCTCAGTACCCTTCCCTCCTCCTCCTTAAGAGCTGCGCTCTAATTCGGCGTTACAGGGAGTTGTAAACGGCTTTCATTTTTTTGTTCAAAACCCACAATATTTACTTGAGACCTTTCCCACTTCTAGACAGCGATGCAATATTTGCTTAACACTCACCATATTAAACTTAAAGTTTATGTAAATGTATTAGTCTCTTAGTACACACGAGTGGAAACTATTGCTTTATTATTTTGTATCACTGTTGCTAGATCTACTTACCTTAAGTATTTCTTTATTTTTTCTTTTTCGTAGTGTTGCACTTCACTTGAGTCAAGGCTGAAATAATCATACGTTTAATTGTACTTTTAGCAGAGCTCTATTAGCTCCACTCAACAACTTCTGACGCAGTAGTAACATTATTTTATTCATGCTATCAATGACGCAAATTAAATTACTCGGAGCAAAACGTTAATTTACCGTCTTAAAGCCGCAGTTTCAAGAACACGCTCTACAAGATGCGGATGTATTACAATATTTCGCGTAGCATAATAGATATGTAGCGATTGTCAATGTAGCAGTGCGCCGTTCAAGTAGGTGCTCCTGCCTCGCGGGGCGAGCGAGGCAGTAGCATGTATAATCCTTAAGCGGTGCGACACGTGCTATAGAACAAACATGGCAGCTGGGGTCGCATCTATGGATCGGCGCTTCTCGGGCTTGCCACGTCTAGTAAGTATGTAACAAAATGGTTTGTGCTCAGAAGTTCAGAACCGAGGCTACTACGGCTACAGATAGGACCCAGTTTCTAGTCAGCGATGATATGTATTATATAAAAATATCGGGTGCTCTACTCTCCTAGTCACCATTAAATAAACATGTTAGAAGCAATTTAAACTGAATTCCGCGGCTACAAAGCTGCTCCGCGCGGCAAGATGGAGTTAGCTTCGCCCCAAAGCTTGATCCTGCTGTTTCGTCGATATCGACGCCTGCGACGCTCTATTGTTATCTTCTGTTTCCTTTTTGTTTTGGGCACAAGCTCGCAGTATTAAACGTTCAGTTTCTACAGTTATACGCCGCCTCGTCATTTGTCAAACGTGACACTATGGTGCCGACATTCAAGGGACGTTATGTCTGATAAAGCTGGAAAGGAGATGCGTCTATAGTGTGTTTAGTTGTGATAGCATCCCTATTAAAACCTCACATGTAAATCCATAAAAGAAGTCATACAGGAAGGCATTTTTCTTTAAACGTTTATACAGGACGTCATACATGAAGATATTTTATGTTTGCTTTTTTATACAGAATGCCTTTAAGAAAAGTTTTTCCTATACATTTGCATATAGAAATTCGAAACGGGTAGATGAGTCTTGCATGGCTTCATACGGGAAGTCGAAAAGGTATGGAATGGAAGTTCCTAAAAAAGCCATTAGAGGCAAAATCCTGGTCTCCACAAAATTGCTCTAGCATATTTTTACTTTTATGCTTATAATACTTCAATGCACTTTGTTTTTAGTTGGCGTCCGGCACTACCAAAGCCGTACGTATAGGGCGGGTTATTCATGCTGTGACTCACATCCGAAACAAAAAGAAACAACTGTGGCATAGCTCAGCGGACCCTGGTTTGATTCCCACGGGTGGCGGGCGACCTTTTGTCAAGGATTTGGCAACACCGATGACGGACGCCCTACAACGACAGCTATAACTTCTACACTGACAACTGCTACAACTACAGCATGAACAACGGATGTCATTTCCACTGGAGGGAACAGCCCATAACAGCTATCGCTGTAAAAGATGTCCAGTGTGCTCACATGGGCCTTACTCGTGGTGTCGTGAGCTGGTGGGAATATCATTTACACGTCTGAAAATATACAGGATCCTGTATGCAGGTTTGGGCCCTGTATACCTATATACCGGGTGAAACAAGGAGACGGCAGGCTCTTTAAATCGACCGGAAAATTCGGTTTCTTAACCTATCGCGCTACGACTTTGTGCAGCGTTGCCCACAGATGGTGCATTTTTTTTTGTAAAATTTGCAAAGAACGAACTTACCTGAGGAAAAAGTAAAGAAAGAAAAAAGCTTAGCTCCTATGGAAACGCAGCGACGCCACCGGTCTTCAAACAACACGGCGCCGTTTCGCACGGGAGGCAAGAGATGGCGCAAGCGGTCGCGACGCCAACTGCCGCCAACGAACGAGCAGACGACGCCGAGAGCCAGCGTATTTAGCAGACAAGGAACTGCAGTTGCTTGTTGTTACCGCGCCTGTTTTTGTTTTTGCGACTGTCGCCGCCTGCGGAACGCGCGCCGCTTTTGAGTCGAAAAGATTGTCTGCTAAAGACGCTGGCTCTCGGCGCCGAATGCTCGTTCGTTGGCGGCGTTCGTTGCGCCATCTCTTGTGTCCCGTGCGAAACGGCGCCGTGCTCTTTGAAGACCGGTGGCGTCGCTGCGTTTTCATAGGAGCTAAGCCTTTTTCTTTCTTTACTTTTTCCTCATGTAAGTTCATTCTTTGCAAATTTTACAAAAACAAAAAATGCACCATCTGTGGGCAACGCTGCACAAAGTCGTAGCGTGATAGGTTAAGAAACCGAATTTTCCGGTCGATTTAAAGAGCCTGCCGTCTCCTTGTTTCACCCTGTAGAATCCTTTAGGTGGGTATGCATACTGTATATATACCTACGAAGGATCTTGTATGTGGCTATGGGTCCCATATACATATACAGGATCTTGTAAGGGTCCCCTATGCATATACAGGATCTTGTATCCAATAACGACACGCACAACTTATACAAGATCCCATAGTTGTAATATATATTAAATACAGGGTGTCACAAAAGAAAATTTACACGTTTTTGTTTTTACCGCAAAAATAAACTAGGCATCGCCGAACGCTCATTCTCCGCCCAAAGGTAGAGCTAGAGGTCACAACCAGATGCCAAAGTTTCAGCCAGATCCGATAACTTAATCAAAAGTTATAAGTGATTCTCTGAAAATTTCAATGGAAAAATGGAGCCCATTTTTGCCCGTTTTCGGTTTCTGGTGCCATAGAGCCCCATGTATTTGAAAACTTCGTGGGCCGCCATTTTCCCATTGAAATTTTCATAAAATCACTTCTAACTTTTGATTAAGTTATCGAATCGGGCTGAAACTTTGGCAACTGGTTGTGACCTCTAGCTCTACCTTTGGGCGGAGAATGAGCGTTCGGCGATGCCTAGTTTATTTTTGCGGTAAAAAAGACCGTGTAAATTTTCTTTGGTGACACCCTGTATATACACAATATTTTACTAGGAATATCATCCTTCATGTGAATGTATAAATTGTCAAGATCCTAAATTATGAATACAAAATCGATTCTAACAATGATGAAATATATCTTTAAATGCATACGTCTTTTTGTAATATGCCAGTGCTGTCTGAAGTGAATAATTAAGTGCAACAACGAGAAATATTTAATGATACCTTCGTTCGTACTCACCTGTCTCTGATCTGTTCGGTAAACTTTCTGCCTGCGTCATGCGCCGCATAAGGAGCGTATGCTAACAACATAGATACGGAACGTTTGCATAGCGTCTCATCCTTAGAAAAACCTGAAATTGTCAAATTCGAATAGGTTTATCACGCAAGAGGGTGAACAAGCTATTACGCATTTTATTTGCTTGATCTTATAAATAAAAGACTGCCATAATTTTTAATCCCCTTTCAGTATAAGGGAGACTGAACCACAAGCTACTGCACTTGAACTGAACATGAACTAACGGTAAAGGCTTCCGCGTGAGCTCCTTGTGTTGGACTGCGTCTCGTCTGTAGGAGTACTGCTGCAACAGGAACATCAGCCAAGTCCACTCGCTCGCGTTTGTAGACTCTGCAGTTAACACGCGATAACGCGAGACAAAGTAAACGGCCTGCAAGTTCGTCTACTCGTTCCGTACCTCGTACGTTTGTTTACCCGCCAAATGCGCCAACGTGCTTTTGTTCTCCGCCAACATCAACCAATTAGGGAGCGCTCTTGGCTGCTACGTCAGTGGCCGTCCCTTACGTGTTTTCTGTTTTTCTTTGATGTACGTGCCCTTTTTGCTTTTCGATACACTAAAGACACATATTGAAGCACTTGTTCGCCGTAGACCAAGTACCCAGCTTTGACCGTGCATTCTACCCCCGCGTGCTTGTACAGGGCTAACAACATTCGAAGCAAAACACTCACATTTACAGCGTCAGTCTCGCTTGCAATTTTGGTGTCAAAATGTTAGTCGTGGAAAGTGCTAATTTTGGGATACTCCGTAAGAAGTAAACCTTGATGCTCGTGAATACTTTGTTGAAGTGAAAGTCTAAAAAAAAAACGCCTATGTCTCGTTCGAACTTTCGCGTAGTGCACCAGTGATTTCGATCTGTGTAAGTATGGATGCCTTTGATTATTTTTAAATGACTTTTTATACTTGTTTTACTTTTAAAGTAAATAAATGATTGTTAGGGAACATTTAAATGAACCTTTTGGCAATAACATGGTTACTCTGTATTTTTGACCTTGAATCATCCATTGAGTTAATCGCAAGCAGTCGCAGCCAAAATTTCATTTATACAACGTTTTGTATATTTAAAATTACAGCACTGTTATGATTACTGCCAACATTGCTCTAAACCAAAGAAGACAATTATAACTAAATATTACACTGAGAAATTTTGTGACAGATGTAAATAATAAAAAGTCACCATTTGTGGTTAATAGTGAAATATATTCGATATTTCGGTAAAAGGTCATAGCGCGCTGAAGCTTCAAAATAATATTGAGAAGTCTTATGGAATTGTCTTTAGAATAACGAATTCATGGGGCACTCACCGTAAGCCTTGAGTATGTCATGTCCATTATGAATTGTGTTGCTGAAATAAAGCAAACGCGAGGTTTGGGAGCGCCGTAGATGCAAAAACTGCATTATGTCTATCACTTACTTTGTTACGAGACAGTTGATGTCAGGATTACCATTATTTTTATGTACAGTTAAATAGGCCGTTAGTGCATCAATAATTCCATCCAAGTCCATATATGGCGGGTGGATATATACTTGCAATATTTTCTCCAGAGCAGCGTCAACCTAAACATAGTTCGTAAACACTTTTTTTCTGGCATGCATACATTGGTCAGTAATTTTTATATGTACAAAAAACAAGTATTTTTCGTGCAAGACATGGTATGTTCCCTGCTGTATAGAATTTTTAGTTTGAATCCGAAATTTACCAGGCGAAAATATACTCAGGATAGGAACAAGTGGAATATCTAAAACATTTGGGGGCTACACCAAATGTTTTCAGGAAAAATATTGCTCTGAAAGTGTTTAAGAAATATAAATCAGTGAGTGACAGCTTGTGTGTTATGAAATTAAGCGCCAAGAATAGTTTGCTTGTCCATTCCTCCACTTTCTTTAATGGAGACAAAACAATATATAATCCTGCTGCCCAAGTGCCAATCTTTCCGTTAAAAAAGGCAATTGCTGAAACTGCTCGTGTTTTAGCTCAGTAGTTAAAACACGTTGCTGAATAAAAATAAAACAAATATATTTAGTGACACTCACATTGGACTTTAAAAAAAAAATAAAACGCGAACTGAAAGGTACAGTTTAGGAATTGTATTTAACAAAAATAAGCCGCAATCATTTTCCTTACATAGAAACTTATGATTTGATGTTACTTGCAAAAGCTATATGTTTATTTAAATCTATCGTTAGGAGTTAATTGTATTATAAAATGGCAATTTCTAGCAACGCCTTTATCCTTGTAGCGAAGACGGTTCTTGAAATTCAAAATCTTTAGCTGTCGATCCGAATATCGTCTTAGTGACTAAGTTTATAATAATGTTGAGATTTCTTACGTGGTGTTTTATTTTATATTTAAGCTTGATATCTTGGACATTAAAATAAACGTGACTTTGGAGGTCGCTTGTTGCCTGGAAAATATATGACATCAAGTAAACGTTATAAGGTAAAGTTCTATGTGATTGTTCAGGCAATATCAAGGTTTATACATAAAAGCACACAATAATATTCATAAAATAATATGAAAACACTATAAGGAGTGATGTTCTTGGAATATGAGTTGCGGGTACCGATCGCGAGTGAAACATACTTTTCGTGCAAGGCTGGTCAAAATAGGTGCTGAAGAAAATAGAACCATCTGCGTAAAGTACTTACTTCGGAATATTTTGGCTCGCGTTCCCGCGAACGCAGCGTCTGAGGACCGCAACGACAGATGCCATGTTCTGAATGTTGTCTGCTAACCTGAACGCGGCAACGCTAACCAACGTAGGATGCGCCGCTGTAGCTGTCGACGCTGAGAGCAAAAAGATGTTGCCTTGCGAACCCTTGGCGGTTCCGACAAGGCTTAGTGCATGCTCAGATTCGATGTTACATTAAAACTTCCCGAACAAAGCGGAGGAATGCATGGGGTGATCGCGCGTAGCGAGGTTTGTTTGGAAGCCAAGCTTGGAGCCCAAGCTTGCGTTTTCACTTTGGAAGCATACGGCATTCGTAAGATGGTGCGGCTGTAGCTGGCTTCAGATGATGAGTTCGCGTACGCGTTTATTGACATTCGGCGACCATAGCCAACGGACTTTATTGTGCGGAAGAAGACGGTCGTGAGGCAAGACCGGGGGCGTGCTTGGGTTCTTTCGCCGTGCTTTTCAATAGGCGGAACGTGAACAAGAAGAGTTCAAAATAAGTACTTAACGCACGAGCTTTTTTTTAAAAAAAAAACATGTTTTTTGGCCGTCCGGTGTCGGGTTTATTTACGTGGGAACATGAAGCTAAGATATTAAACTGCCCATTTTTGCAACAACAGGCATGTAAGAAGTTGTACAACATGTACACTAACGCCTCAATCCCAATATATAAAGTCCGCAAAAATTTATTTTTCAGCGTATCTAGTTTTGAGTTACTGCAGTGGACCGGCTAGATAATAGAAGCTTAAAGTACAAAACAAAATTCAACGAATTAACTTATTTTGTTAAAAAAGAAAAAGTTGTTTTTGTCAATCTACTTCAGAATTTGCATATGACAAAATGACCATGCTTGCTTATTTGTATGTGTTGCTGAAGGATGCCGCAGCGTGAGACACGAGGACAGAGCCGTATAGGTAGAGAGTTTGGCCATTAATTGGGAAAAATAGGGCGAAAATAAGGGCACGTCTTTGGCCGAAATTGTTTCAATGACTTTTTGCGCGATGATTCACAGCTCTTGTGACCAACCACCCGCCACAAATATTCCTCTAGCGGCGGCAATGAGCTTAATAAATACCCTGCAATCACAATTTCTAGGCGAGGTTGTATGCATGTATTTCACTTCAGCACGCCAGAGTTGAAATTTAAGACTCTTTCTAACTGAAAGGGCAATGCACGTTATTTTGTCGTCACGGCGACATTCAGAACGCAATTTCGCGGCCACGACGGAAAGGGCGGTAAAAACCGCGTATTTTGCTCCCTGGGAGTTTTGACCCGAACCCCAAACACGCTCCCCACATTCGCAGTTTTGCCACAAGTTAAAAAAAAAAAAAAACTGTCATTAATATCACTTTTTTGACATGAGTAAACGCACTCAAAACCTTGAAACCTCCCTTTTCCATTAATCTCTTTCAATTATACATCCATGTACTTTCAACCTCGTTCAAAACAAAAAAAAAAAAAAAAAACGCAGCGCTACGCGAATCTTTTAAGGTATTCCCAGTTCATTCTTACTTCGCAAGTTCCTCACGGGGTAATACGAGGCGCTGGTGACGGCGTCGCTTTCGCCACTCCACCCCGGCTCCCGCTGGCTCCCGCCGGCTCCTGCCATTGACCAGACTCTTCTTATACGGCTCTGCACGGGAGTATGCGGCGCCTCGAACGATCATCTCCGTACCAAAAGTGGGAAACCCCGAGGGACTTAAATCTGTGGTTTTCTAATTACTGTATTTTTTAACAAAAAATTTGTTTTTTCATTTGATTTTTTGGGGGGTGTAAGGTTTGGTTCTAACAAAAACCAAAACCCGAAAGCGTGACGCCTGTAAAAACCCACATAGAAAGACTTCAGTCCCCCGGAAGGATTTGAACTCACCAAGTTGAGATTGTGAGCCAAGTGATTTACCAACTAATCAAAAAAGAAACTTCTTTTTTTTGCCAGTTTGACATACAAGATGATGCACAAATAAGACGGATACGAGGTACTGAAAAGGAACAACCTAGCTTCTGTTGGGACAAAGAGGTTAACAGGATTGTAATAGAGATAGCGCGTCTAAGACTTGCAATTACTCGATGCCTTTTATAAGACCTTATACAACTCTTTTTTACTTTGAGTAAGGTAAAGGCACACTGGTCGGAACTCCACATCAGCATCTCGCAGTGCGACGTGGTATTCCCGTATACTGTGCAGTCAGAGCATCATGATTATATCATACGGTATGTAATGAGCAGGTGTCATTGGCAGAAGGAGTGTACAAGACATCCTCAGAAAACACAGGACCCAGCAATGTGACAAGACATGTTTTATAATCTCAGAGTGTTCGTGTAAGATAAAATTTACTGTTTAAGTCAGAAACAAGCCTTTTGTGTTGCCACGTTTTGACAGGGAGTGTGCCGCTGTGGAGTTGAAAGACAAAAGTTTTTGTACTCGCGGGGGACATCATTTTGACTCTACAAAGTACATCGTTTCCAGACAATGTGTGGTGTACGTACGATACAAGGGGAATGAAAGAAACAGTTCAATCAAATCTTTCGCTAAGCGTTTTCGCGAAACAGTGCTCATATACTCCAGGAAGAAACTTTCGTAAACAAAAATATAAGCCGCAAGCACTCCTTTTAAAAATGGGTTCAGTGGCCCTGTCGCAATGTTTTCTGAAGAACTGACAATGTCTGGCAAAGCGTCGCACAAAAGTACCTGCAGGACAGTGCGAAAAAATGGATCCCTTTGGTTCCGTAGAAAGACAAAACGAGTAACCACTTGTCGTAAAACAAGATGCCACAAGGAAAGGCTGCCGCACGTTCGGTGCGGCAGCCTTTCCTTGTGGCATCTTGTTTTACGACAAGTGGTTACTCAGGTTTGCTTAGCTGGTATGTTCCCAAGGTGAAACCCATAAAAGCACAGCTGAGCTAACGAGGTACGGCGTTTGCTCTCGACGCGAAGAGAGACCCTTTGATGTGGCATTCGAAGGCCGCGTCCCCTTGCGCGGTCACGCGCCTTCTGGCTTTGAATGCGTGTGTTCATGTCTGCAATCTCATGGCGTTTGTCGGGAATGGGAGCGAATCTTGGAGACACTTGGTTTGTAGCGAGGCGGTACTGTTCAGATGCCTTTCTCTTCTTCCACCGTAGACATGGCAGCTTGGCAGCCATGGTCACGGTGAAAGAAGACTAAGACGAAGGTATCGATAACATGAGAAATGGCTGAAGCAGTAGGAAGAGCCTTCACCAGAGACCCCGCAAACGAATGCCGAAAAGTGTAAGGCCTACCACAAATTCTTTGCTTACGAGGCTTTTTCAGCATGATCAAGTTTGTATAATTTTATATGAATATATTTTCATACTTACAGAAACGTTTCGAAAGATCGTCTGCTAAGCTGGGCGCCGGCGCGCGCCGTCGACGCTTCCGGCATTGGCCGATGCAACGAGGCGACCACGGTCTTGTTATTGTTTGTGAATGAGGTCATAAATTTCCCGAAACAGTTTTTTTTAACGAGGTACGTTTATTTGTTGATTTTTTTTCCACTCTAAGTTCGTACCACCTAGCCACAACTCAGCACTAAATCGAAGCGCGATACGTTGAGAAACCGATTTTCGCAGACCGTCTAAAGTGGTTTCGAAGCGTCATTGCACATGCTGTATGTTCATCTAAAAACTATGAGCCAAGAGTACCCTTTTTTAAATAAAATTTTGGGGATATTTAGCTCGATAATTTTTTTCAGGAGAGCGGAGCTAAACATGTAGGTGCAATTAGAATCGTTTTTGTGCTGGGTTCGCTACTTTCATGGCGCAACCGTAACGGAAGAAACATTACGCCAGAAGAAAACATAAAGTAAATGCACTCCACCACATATTTAACAAAAGTAAATAAATTTTAAAAAGTTTATGAGGTAAACGAACGAAGGGCATCTGACACACCCCAGGGGGGGGGGGGGGTGGTGGTGACTGAGTTTTTGATTAGATTATCTAGAGATTTTTAACGTCCAACCGAAACCTCGGGTAGAGGCTACCCTCTTTGTAAGGAGAACTCGTCAGACTTGCGGCACATCGGTCGGGACAGAAACTCGCAAATTTGTAGGCGGGCACCTCGCCTGGGTGTCGCCGAGGTGGCTATTTAACGAAAATATAAATTATTCAGGGCTTCAATGCTAGAACAGATACATTTACACACCTCCTAGATAGCTAAGCTATATTGCTTGATGCTTTTAATTTTATCCATAGGAGGCTAACACGGAACACACGTAACACTCGAGTTGTGCCGAGTACAACTCGAGTGCGGCGTTAAGGTTTGGCTAGAACCCCTGTTCAGTCAGCGAGAACACAAGTCTAAACTGAAGACTGACGCAGAATTTATAATCAATCAGTGCCTCGCGCTGGTCTGTGATAGATCAAGTGAAAAATTCAGCACCACGGCCTCGTTATATAAGAGGTATTGATATACACCAGTGGTACCAACTCAAGCTTGGACGCTACCAAATGCATTTTTATTGCAGTCTAAGGATAATACAAAACTTTACCCTGGTCGTGTTTATTTATGTATTTATTTAGTAACACAACATTTGTTTATTAAAGGCTGTCTAAGGATGAGGAATAAAAGGGTGATCGGTATAACCTAATAACATAAGCAATGAATAAATAATCAATATCAGCATATTACAAGTTAATTGTTTTGACGGATTGAGTTGTACGTTATAATACTTCTTAGAGAACATGGATTTTAGACCCCGCAAGTGGCACCTAGACCTTAGTAGTCAGGTGCTTGGTGATTGTCGTCACCACAGACCCCGCCCACGTAAGCCCCAATACCCACACGCAGGGGGCACCTGGTTTAGTTTGTGTTTGGTGAGTGGCGTCACCACGAACTCCGAGCCATGTGGGTTAAGCTATCCACGCTTGGCTGTACGTGGCTTAACCCGCGTCCGGGGAAAAGAGGACCCTCGTAATTGAGCTGAACCCGACGTACGTTTGGCTCCTACGGGGGCCTCGAGGAGAGGTAATATACAACTTCCGCCCCTGCTTCTTGCAGACGGGTGTACTGAGTCAGTCACCTCTTCTGCCCTCTTCTTCTTTCTTTCACTTTTTCTTACACTTCTTTCGCTTTTTTTTCTACACTCTTTTCTTTCAAATTCTTGGGTGGCAAAAACCAACCGTAGGTGGAAACAGGTACTGTCCCTAACACCACTCTCGTGTATCGTGTCAGGGCAGCACTGGCAGACTATCGTGCCCGCGGTTGGCTCGCGGGCACGATAGGAAGGCCTACCCCAGTTCCAAGCCAAACGTTCCTTGTTAAAGTACAGTAGCTACCCCCTTGCTGGGCTACGTGATGGGCGGAACACCCGGGCATTGAATCCTCTCCCATCTGTTTTAAATTCCCGTGTCAAAACCCTTCTTGACCGACCTCCGAAAACGGGCAGCACCGAAGTACTGCTTTATGTTGAAATGCCTTTTCTTTCTTAGAAGTTTAAGTTTTTGAGGTTTCGCGTTCTACACTTTGAGGATGAAAAGCCACCAGGAAAACTGTCCCCCTTCCTTGTAGTCAAAGTAGGAGAAGTGGTTGTTGGTAAAATGTTCAATGCAAAGAAAATGTCGTCTTCTGCACTTCTTGTGAAAATCAGTACAAAGCAGTAGGGTGACGCCTTCTTGGCTATTAACTCTTTGTCAGACTATAAAGGCAGCGTTACGCCGCGCCGTAAACTGAACACCGTCCAAGCAGTTATTTCCGAGGGTGACCTGCTAGACGCATCTAAAGCTTAGCTGGTGAAAAGCCTTTCTAGCCAAGGAGCTGTCCCTGCCAAGGAGCCGTGCTCCTTGGCAGGGAATCACTTTGTCGTGATGTCACAGGACGAAAGAGAAAACACATTATTCAAACCTTTGACAGCGCCACTCCCCCTGCAACTGTAAAAGCAGGCTACCGGCAGTGCCGAGCCCGACCCTAAGTTTCCAACCCTCAGTGGTGTTTGAAGTGCAAACGGTTCGGTCATGGGTCGCGGAGCTGTCGGCGGCCGACACATGTGCTAAGTGCTCAGCATGTTGCCGAAATTTCTGACAATTAGCCAAAACGTGCAAACAGCGAAGGTAGTCACCCTTCACACTCGCGTGCTTGTTTGCATTTGAAACAATATAAAGAAATACTGACCCTAAAAGTCAAAGAAAACATATCGTAAATTGAAGAAAAGAAACGCTTTTTATTCTTATCGAATGGTGGATATGCTGAAGTCGTGCTCAGGTGACTTGCACGGCCAATGACGGCATCGACGGGAACCCAGACGTCTGCGGACGATCGGCGGGTCTCGTCGAAGTCTCCCGTTAAACTTAAGGGAACGGAGCCAGTGACACCGGGTCCCAAGCCCAGGGTGGATGCTGGCTCGCCAGCATCCACTCGAGAGTAGGGAATGGCTTCCCCTGCATTTTTCCCACGGGGTCGTGACCAGCCACCCTTCACCTAAGGCCCGAAGAAGCCTGGTGAGCCGGCAAGGCAGTCGACCTCTTTGGGTCGGCCGTCGGCGTTGCCTGAAGAGCTCATGGGCGAGTGTAGGCTCAGATTCGACGAGGAAGTTACCCTCTCCAGATTGGAGTCCTGGCTTTCTGCCCCCAGTGACTTCACTGGGAGAGAGACAAATACGTCAAAAATGAAAAAAAGGCTCCTCATGTAAAGATTGATTTTGAATCATAACTTCTTAATGGTTCCTTCCGTGTATAGGTTTCTCTAAAATTACTTTTATTTTATTATAATTTTCTTAACTTCACACTGCTATGAGTAGACACCTAGGTGTCATGCAATGAAACTGTCGTGGCCTTCTTTGTAATATTTATGGCGTAAACATTTTACTTGATGAGCTTTATCCCGTGGAACTCTGTTTACAGGAAACTCATTTTATTGACAACTACATATAGATATTACGTCGTCACCAGGTTTTAGGAAGGACCACCTTTCCTCTAATCCTACCGGCGGGGTTGCAGTGGTGGTGCAGAGTGGGGTTGTGTGTGCTCCAATTCTTCTCCAAACACCACTTCAGGCAGTGGCAGTTTGTATCCTCTTTGATCGCCTCATCAACCTTTAACGCTTTACATTCCACCTAACAGTCGACTGCATCTTCATAAACTCCAAGGAGTTGTAGATCAGCAGCCCAAACGTGTTTTTAATCCTTTATGATTTTATGCCCACCACCTTTTGTGGGGAAGTTCTCGTCAGATTCCCGCGGTGGAGTTATGCAACGGCTTTTACTCTCATCCAGGCTCTGCCTTTTGAATAAGAGAGAACGAACTTTCTTTTCAGCTCTGCTCATTACACATTCAGATAAATAGACCTTTCCATATGATCACCATCTTAACTTTCATGCTTTTCGTGGAAGGTCATCCGCTTGGGCATCGACGAACACAGGCCCCGCATAGAAGGACGTAGCCACGGCTTCTATAACACTTGCACACAGCAGCGGCAGCAGAGCGGACAGCACCCTGAAACTCGGCCTAACTGCGGTATATCGCTTTCTCAAGTTAGTCCTCGTTTTTTGTGAAAACCATATTTCGCTTCCGCTGCTACTCCTGTGCTTAGATGTTTTTACAATGACAAAAGAGAAGGAGTGTTTGTCATGTCAGGAGCAGGTGCCTTGGGATGGTATGTTCATGACATATGTTACGTTCAACTACAATTACCACTTAGGCAAGTGCTCCGGCATATTCGTTTTTGATTTCCGCAATAAGGGTTAGTAATTTAAGGCCACGTTAACTGCGGAACGTGCAAAATGGCAGAACAATTGGCACCGCGTCTAAAGATTCACAGGGCCCCAAGATTGAATATGAACTCAATATCCTAAACAAAAGGTTGCTCAGCTTCTCCCACTTGTAGCAAATGTAGAGCATTTTTTAGAATTTGTACAGGTGAACGTGATAGAGCGATCAATCCAACTCTCCTCCGATTAGTATAACACACTATTAAATAATCTCGAGAAACTGAGCAGCGATTTTATTGCTCCTAAGAAGAGTGTCGAGTGCTTCAAGTCGGGTACAACTCCGAGTGCTAAGCAAGAGAAAAACCAGATTGATGAGCTGGAAAAGTATAACCGCCGTCAGATCATTGAGGTTCCTAATATGACACAGGAGATAATTGAGAATCTTGTTGAACAAATTATCATTTTGGCTAGCAAACTTGGGCTCCCTGAAATAACACACTCGGATCTCGATGCGCTTGGCCGATTACCACCGCTCACTGGCAAGCAACTTGCCGTGATTATCCAGTTTACATCACACTATTTGAGAGAAAAGTGGTTGATTCAGATTCGCTCTCGTCTTAGGACCGAAGAACCGAATCTGCGTTTTTTGTTACCATTGACCTCCACAAACAAAAAGCTCCAGTAACTGGCTCGAACAAAAAATGAAGACAAAGATGCCGGTTTGTGTGGCAGGTAGATGGCCCAGTGGCGTCACAAGGGGGATGCGGGGGGGGGGGGGGGGGGGCGGTCCGCAGCGCTCCGGGGGGTGTCGCGACGGACCACGCGGGGGGGGGGGGGGGGGCGGGGGCAAAAAGCGGAGGGGGCTGGGTTGTGTCGGCTGGCGATAAGCTGGTGGTGTCACCGCGGGCCACCGCCCCGGGTGCCGCTGACCCTAGTGACGCCACTGGATGGGCCTGTATTTGAATAGAAAGCTATAGGCGATAACGCCATTTTAATCTTTGACGATGGCGATCTAAAAAAAATGTATGATTTTTCCGTGCATAGGTCGCAAAACCGACTTGTTTTTTGAATGTCGGTCTTGACGCATCAATGTCGTTATCATGATGAGACGTCTTTCCGTCGTATCAGATCCCTAGCAATGGAACAACCTGGTTATTTTCTCTTTTTTTAATTGAATGTGTGTAGCTTTAAAGGAGAGATGATGACATCAGTATTTAGTTGTCTTCTTTAGATCATGAATTTGACTTTTAGCAAGAAATGGTTTGCCAATACCCATGACGTAAAGCAATTCGAAGGGGACAGATGCGAAGCCATGTACAAATTAGATAAAAAGAGTGGTGGTGTTGCTTTTTATTTAAAGGAAAACAATGTTCTGCGAAGTCATTTCTGAGTACACTGTTGTTCATTTAGGCTTTGAATCACTCTTTGGTAAAAGAAATGCGTTTGTGTATGGCGTTATATACCGGCCCCCTTCTAGGTCGCTAGATGAGTTCTTTCATTGTGTTGAATCTATGTTTGATTCGTTTTCATTGTTTCAGATGCCTGTGGTGATTATGATTATGGGAGACTTTAATGTATAATTTACAGCCATTTCATTTAGTTATTGAGCTTACTGACATGCCATCCTCAAATGGTTTCTCAAATATAATTGATATTGCCACTCGCATTACAGACTCTAGTGAAGCAGTGAATGAATTTTGTTTGACACGCTCTTATAAACATGACACCAAAGCAGGTGCATTCACAAGTGGTATAGGTGGTCATCTTTTGCTCTTTTGTTTGATTACAAAAGGTTTCTCGTACACTACCCAGCAAGCAAGTAACTATAACCACGCAATTTTGCACAGAGAGGAATATTCAATATTTTTGTCAGCTAGTATCTTCGGTGAATTGGAGCGATTTATTTACGGTAGAAAATCCTGATGTTTTATGCGACCTGTTCTTGAATAAAATAAGTGAACTGTACGATTGTACTTTTCCTAGAATAACTGTTAAACAAAGTAAAAACAAGAAAGCCGTGGATAAATCGCATCCTGTTGCAAAGAATCAAAGCCCGGAACAAACTCTAGAGTCAGTTCATATTATGTAGATATATATCTATTTCGAAAAAGGTACAATAAATAAATAAATTAGGTACCGATATAAAGAAGTCGCGCATTCGCTACTAGGCTGATAAATTTTCAGGCATTTATTTTGAACCTAAGAAAACATGGCAGATCATGAATGTCTACCACGAAAAAAAGTCGAATTAACTTATTTTGTTAAAAAAGAAAAAGTTGTTTTTGTCAATCTACTTCAGAATTTGCATATGACAAAATGACCATGCTTGCTTATTTGTATGTGTTGCTGAAGGATGCCGCAGCGTGATACACGAGGACAGAGCCGTATAGGTAGAGAGTTTGGCCATTAATTGGGGAAAATAGGGCGAAAATAAGGGCACGTCTTTGGCCGAAATTCTTTCAATGACGTTTTGAGCGATGATTCACAGCTCTTGTGACCAACCACCCGCCACAAATATTCCTCTAGCGGCGGCAATGAGCTTAATAACTACCCTGGAATCACAATTTCTAGGCGAGGTTGTATGCATGTATTTCACTTCAGCACGCCAGAGTTGAAATTTAAGACTCTTTCTAACTGAAAGGGCAATGCACGTTATTTTGTCGTCACGGCGACATTCAGAACGCAATTTCGCGCCCGCGACGGAAAGGGCGGTAAAAACCGCGTATTTTGCTCCCTGGGAGTTTTGACCCGAACCCCGAACACGCTCCCCACATTCGCAGTTTTGCCACAAGTAAAAAAAAAAAAACTGTCATTAATGTCACTTTTTTTGACTGAGTAAACGCACTCAACACCTTGAAACCTCCCTTTTCCATTAATCTCTTTCAATTATACATCCATGTACTTTCAACCTCGTTCAAAACAAAAAAAACAAAAAAAAAAAAAACAAAAAAAAAACGCAGCGCTACGCGAATCTTTTATGGTATTCCCAGTTCATTCTTACTTCGCAAGTTCCTCACGGGGTAATACGAGGCGCTGGTGACGGCGTCGCTTTCGCCACTCCACCCCGGCTCCCGCTGGCTCCCGCCGGCTCCTGCCATTGACCAGACTCTTCTTATACGGCTCTGCACGGGAGTATGCGGCGCCTCGAGCGATCATCTCCGTACCAAAACTGGGAAACCACGAGGGACTTAAATCTGTGGTTTTCTAATTACTGTATTTTTTAACAAAAAATTTGTTTTATAATTTGATTTTTTTTGGGGTGTAAGGTTTGGTTGTAACAAAAACCAAAACCTGAAAGCGTGACGCCTGTAAAAACCCACATAGAAAGACTTCTGTCCCCCGGAAGGATTTGAACTCACCAAGTTGAGATTGTGAGCCAAGTGATTTACCAACTAATCAAAAAAGAAACTTTTTTTTTGCCAGTTTGACATACAAGATGATGCACAAATAAGACGGATACGAGGTACTGAAAAGGAACAACCTAGCTTCTGTTGGGGCAAAGAGGTTAACAGGATTGTAATAGAGATAGCGCGTCTAAGACTTGCAATTACTCGATGCCTTTTATAAGACCTTATACAACTCTTTTTTACTTTGAGTAAGGTAAAGGCACACTGGTCGGAACTCCACATCAGCATCTCGCAGTGCGACGTGGCATTCCCGTATACTGTGCAGTCAGAGCATCATGATTATATCATACGGTATGTAATGAGCAGGTGTCATTGGCAGAAGGAGTGTACCGTGCTCAGTCAATGAAAAAAGCAATTTTCAAAGTGCGCTGCAAGACATCCTCAGAAAACACAGGACCCAGCAATGTGACAAGACATGTTTTATGATCTCAGAGTGTTCGTGTAAGATAATATTTACTGTTTAAGGCAGAAACAAGCCTTTTGTGTTGCCACGTTTTGACAGGGAGTGTGCCGCTGTGGAGTTGAAAGACAAAAGTTTTCGTACTCGCGGGGGACATCATTTTGACTCTACAAAGTGCATCGTTTCTAAACAATGTGTGGTGTACGTACGATACAAGGGGAATGAAAGAAACAGTTCAATCAAATCTTTCGCTAAGCGTTTTCGCGAAACAGTGCTCATATACTCCAGGAAGAAACTTTACTAAACAAAAATATAAGCCGCAAGCACTCCTTTTAAAAATGGGTTCAGTGGTCCTGTCGCAACGTTTTCTGAAGAACTGACAATGTCTGGCAGAGCGTCGCACAAAAGTACCCGCAGGACAGTGCGAAAAAATGGATCCCTTCGGTTCCGCAGAAAGAAAAAACGAGTAACCACTTGTCGTAAAACAAGATGCCACAAGGAAAGGCTGCCGCACCGAACGCGCCGGAACAGGTTTGCTTAGCTGGTATGTTCCCAAGGCGAAACCCATAAAAGCACAGCTGAGCTAACGAGGTACGGCGTTTGCTCTCGACGCGAAGAGAGACCCTTTGATGTGGCATTCGAAGGCCGCGTCCCCTTGCGCGGTCACGCGCCTCCTGGCTTTGGATGCGTGTGCTCATGTCTGCCATCTCATGGCGTTTGTCGGGAATGGGAGCGAATCTTGGAGACACTTGGTTTGTAGCGAGGCGGTACTGTTCAGATGCCTTTTTCTTCTTCCACCGTAGACATGGCAGCTTGGCAGCCATGGTCACGGTGAAAGAAGACTAAGACGAAGGTATCGATAACATGAGAAATGGCTGAAGCAGTAGGAAGAGCCTTCACCAGAGACCCCGCAAACGAATGCCGAAAAGTGTAAGGCCTACCACAAATTCTTTGCTTACGAGGCTTTTTCAGCATGATCAAGTTTGTATAATTTTATATGAATATATTTTCGTACTTACAGAAACGCGCATTAGTGAGACGCGCGCCGGCATAGTGAAACGTTTCGAAAGATCGTCTGCTAAGCTGGGCGCCGGTGCGCGCCGTCGACGCTTCCGGCATTGGCCGATGCAACGAGGTGACCACGGTCTTGTTATTGTTTGTGAATGAGGTCATAAATTTCCCGAAACAGTTTTTTTTAACGAGGTACGTTTATTTGTTGATTTTTTTTCCACTCTAAGTTCGTACCAAATAGCCACAACTCAGCACTAAATCGAAGCGCGATACGTTGAGAAACCGATTTTCGCAGACCGTCTAAAGTGGTTTCGATGCTTCATTGCACATGCTGTATATTCATCTAAAAACTATGAGCCAAGAGTACCCTTTTTTTAAAAAAAAGTTTTGGGGATATTTAGCTCGATAATGTTTTTCAGGAGAGCGGAGCTAAACATGTAGGTGCAATTAGAATCGTTTTTGTGCTGGGTTCGCTACTTTCATGGCGCAACCGTAACGGAAGAAACATTACGCCAGAAGAAAACATAAAGTAAATGCACTCCACCACACATTTAACAAAAGTAAATAAATTTAAAAAGTTTATGAGGTAAACGAACGAAGGGCATCTGACACACCCCAGGGGGGGGGGGGGGGTGGTGACTGAGTTTTTGATTAGATTATCTAGAGATTTTTAACGTCCAACCGAAACCTCGGTTAGAGGCTACCCTTTTTGTAAGGAGAACTCGTCAGACTTGCGGCACATCGGTCGGGACAGAAACTCGCAAATTTGTAGGCGGGCACCTCGCCTGGGTGTCGCCGAGGTGGCTATTTAACGAAAATATAAATTATTCAGGGCTTCAATGCTAGAACAGATACATTTACACACCTCCTAGATAGCTAAGCTATATTGCTTGATGCTTTTAATTTTATCCATAGGAGGCTAACACGGAACACACGTAACACTCGAGTTGTGCCGAGTACAACTCGAGTGCGGCGTTAAGGTTTGGCTAGAACCCCTGTTCAGTCAGCGAGAACACAAGTCTAAACTGAAGACTGACGCAGAATTTATAATCAATCAGTGCCTCGCGCTGGTCTGTGATAGATGAAGTGAAAAATTCAGCACCACGGCCTCGTTATATAAGAGGTATTGATATACACCAGTGGTACCAACTCAAGCTAGGACGCTACCAAATGCATTTTTATTGCAGTCTAAGGATAATACAAAACTTTACCCTGGTCGTGTTTATTTATGTATTTATTTAGTAATACAACATTTGTTCATTAAAGGCTGTCTAAGGATGAGGAATAAAAGGGTGATCGGTATAACCTAATAACATAAGCAATGAATAAATAATCAATATCAGCATATTACAAGTTAATTGTTTTGACGGATTGAGTTGTACGTTATAATACTTCTTAGAGAACATGGATTTTAGACCCCGCAAGTGGCACCTAGACCTTAGTAGTCAGGTGCTTGGTGATTGTCGTCACCACAGACCCCGCCCACGTAAGCCCCAATACCCACACGCAGGGGGCACCTGGTTTAGTTTGTGTTTGGTGAGTGGCGTCACCACGAACTCCGAGCCATGTGGGTTAAGCTATCCACGCTTGGCTGTACGTGGCTTAACCCGCGTCCGGGGAAAAGAGGACCCTCGTAATTGAGCTGAACCCGACGTACGTTTGGCTCCTACGGGGGCCTCGAGGAGAGGTAATATACAACTTCCGCCCCTGCTTCTTGCAGACGGGTGTACTGAGTCAGTCACCTCTTCTGCCCTCTTCTTCTTTCTTTCACTTTTTCTTACACTTCTTTCGCTTTTTTTTCTACACTCTTTTCTTTCAAATTCTTGGGTGGCAAAAACCAACCGTAGGTGGAAACAGGTACTGTCCCTAACACCACTCTCGTGTATCGTGTCAGGGCAGCACTGGCAGACTATCGTGCCCGCGGTTGGCTCGCGGGCACGATAGGAAGGCCTACCCCAGTTCCAAGCCAAACGTTCCTTGTTAAAGCACAGTAGCTACCCCCTTGCTGGGCTACGTGATGGGCGGTACACCCGGGAATTGAATCCTCTCCCATCTGTTTTAAATTCCCGTGTCAAAACCCTTCTTGACCGACCTCCGAAAATGGGCCGCACCGAAGTACTGCTTTATGTTGAAATGCCTTTTCTTTCTTAGAAGTTTAAGTTTTTGAGGTTTCGCGTTCTACACTTTGAGGATGAAAAGCCACCAGGAAAACTGTCCCCCTTCCTTGTAGTCAAAGTAGGAGAAGTGGTTGTTGGTAAAATGTTCAATGCAAAGAAAATGTCGTCTTCTGCACTTCTTGTGAAAATCAGTACAAAGCAGTAGGGTGACGCCTTCTTGGCTATTAACTCTTTGTCAGACTATAAAGGCAGCGTTACGCCGCGCCGTAAACTGAACACCGTCCAAGCAGTTATTTCCGAGGGTGACCTGCTAGACGCATCTAAAGCTTAGCTGGTGAAAAGCCTTTCTAGCCAAGGAGCTGTCCCTGCCAAGGAGCCGTGCTCCTTGGCAGGGAATCACTTTGTCGTGATGTCACAGGACGAAAGAGAAAACACATTATTCAAACCTTTGACAGCGCCACTCCCCCTGCAACTGTAAAAGCAGGCTACCTGCAGTGCCGAGCCCGACCCTAAGTTTCCAACCCTCAGTGGTGTTTGAAGTGCAAACGGTTCGGTCATGGGTCGCGGAGCTGTCGGCGGCCGACACATGTGCTAAGTGCTCAGCATGTTGCCGAAATTTCTGACAATTAGCCAAAACGTGCAAACAGCGAAGGTAGTCACCCTTCACACTCGCGTGCTTGTTTACATTTGAAACAATATAAAGAAATACTGACCCTAAAAGTCAAAGAAAACATATCGTAAATTGAAGAAAAGAAACGCTTTTTATTCTTATCGAATGGTGGATATGCTGAAGTCGTGCTCAGGGGACTTGCACGGCCAATGACGGCATCGACGGAACCCAGACGTCTGCGGACGATCGGCGGGTCTCGTCGAAGTCTCCCGTTAAACTTAAGGGAACGGAGCCAGTGACACCGGGTCCCAAGCCCAGGGTGGATGCTGGCTCGCCAGCATCCACTCGAGAGTAGGGAATGGCTTCCCCTGCATTTTTCCCACGGGGTCGTGACCAGCCACCCTTCACCTAAGGCCCGAAGAAGCCTGGTGAGCCGGCAAGGCAGTCGACCTCTTCGGGTCGGCCGTCGGCGTTGCCTGAAGAGCTCATGGGCGAGTGTAGGCTCAGATTCGACGAGTAAGTTACCCTCTCCAGATTGGAGTCCTGGCTTTCTGCCCCCAGTGTCTTCACTGGGAGAGAGACAAATACGTCAAAAATGAAAAAAGGCTCCTCATGTAAAGATTGATTTTGAATCATAACTTCTTAATGGTTCCTTCCGTGTATAGGTTTCTCTAAAATTACTTTTATTTTATTATAATTTTCTTAACTTCACACTGCTATGAGTAGACACCTAGGTGTCATGCAATGAAACTGTCGTGGCCTTCTTTGTAATATTTATGACGTAAACATTTTACTTGATGAGCTTTATCCCGTGGCACTCTGTTTACAGGAAACTCATTTTATTGACAACTACATATAGATATTACGTCGTCACCAGGTTTTAGGAAGGACCACCTTTCCTCTAATCCTACCGGCGGGGTTGCAGTGGTGGTGCAGAGTGGGGTTGTGTGTGCTCCAATTCTTCTCCAAACACCACTTCAGGCAGTGGGAGTTTGTATCCTCTTTGATCGCCTCATCAACCTTTAACGCTTTACATTCCACCTAACAGTCGACTGCATCTTCATAAACTCCAAGGAGTTGTAGATCAGCAGCCCAAACGTGTTTTTAATCCTTTATGATTTTATGCCCACCACCTTTTGTGGGGAAGTTCTCGTCAGATTCCCGCGGTGGAGTTATGCAACGGCTTTTACTCTCATCCAGGCTCTGCCTTTTGAATAAGAGAGAACGAACTTTCTTTTCAGCTCTGCTCATTACACATTCAGATAAATAGACCTTTCCATATGATCACCATCTTAACTTTCATGCTTTTCGTGGAAGGTCATCCGCTTGGGCATCGACGAACACAGGCCCCGCATAGAAGGACGTAGCCACGGCTTCTATAACACTTGCACACAGCAGCGGCAGCAGAGCGGACAGCACCCTGAAACTCGGCCTAACTGCGGTATATCGCTTTCTCAAGTTAGTCCTCGTTTTTTGTGAAAACCATATTTCGCTTCCGCTGCTACTCCTGTGCTTAGATGTTTTTACAATGACAAAAGAGAAGGAGTGTTTGTCATGTCAGGAGCAGGTGCCTTGGGATGGTATGTTCATGACATGTGTTACGTTCAACTACAATTACCACTTAGGCAAGTGCTCCGGCATATTTGTTTTTGATTTCCGCAATAAGGGTTAGTAATTTAAGGCCACGTTAACTGCGGAACGTGCAAAATGGCAGAACAATTGGCACCGCGTCTAAAGATTCACAGAGCCCCAAGATTGAATATGAACTCAATATCCTAAACAAAAGGTTGCTCAGCTTCTCCCACTTGTAGCAAATGTAGAGCATTTTTTAGAATTTGTACAGGTGAACGTGATAGAGCGATCAATCCAACTCTCCTCCGATTAGTAGAACACACTATTAAATAATCTCGAGAAACTGAGCAGCGATTTTATTGCTCCTAAGAAGAGTGTCGAGTGCTTCAAGTCGGGTACAACTCCGAGTGCTAAGCAAGAGAAAAACCAGATTGATGAGCTGGAAAAGTATAACCGCCGTCAGATCATTGAGGTTCCTAATATGGCACAGGAGAGAATTGACAATCTTGTTGAACAAATAATCATTTTGGCTAGCAAACTTGGGCTCCCTGAAATAACACACTCGGATCTCGATGCGCTTGGCCGATTACCACCGCTCACTGGCAAGCAACTTGCCGTGATTATCCAGTTTACATCACACTATTTGAGAGAAAAGTGGTTGATTCAGATTCGCTCTCGTCTTAGGACCGAAGAACCGAATCTGCGTTTTTTGTTACCATTGACCTCCACAAACAAAAAGCTCCAGTAACTGGCCCGAACAAAAAATGAAGACAAAGATGCCGGTTTGTGTGGCAGGTAGATGGCCCAGTGGCGTCACAAGGGGGATGCGGGGGGGGGGGGGGGGGGGGGGCGGACCGCCCCGGGTGCAGCGCTCCCGGGGGTGTCGCGACGGGCCACGCGGGGGGGGGGGGGGCGGGGGCAAAAAGCGGAGGGGGCTGGGTTGTGTCGGCTGGCGATAAGCTGGTGGTGTCACCGCGGGCCACCGCCCCGGGTGCCGCTGACCCTAGTGACGCCACTGGATGGGCGTGTATTTGAATAGAAAGCTATAGGCGATAACATCATTTTAATCTTTGACGATGGCGATCTAAAAAAAATGTATGATTTTTCCGTGCATAGGTCGCAAAACCGACTTGTTTTTTGAATGTCGGTCTTGACGCATCAATGTCGTTATCATGATGAGACGTCTTTGCGTCGTATCAGATCCCTAGCAATGGAACAACCTGGTTATTTTCTCTTTTTTTAATTGAATGTGTGTAGCTTTAAAAGAGAGATGATGACATCAGTATTTAGTTGTCTTCTTTAGATCATGAATTTGACTTTTAGCAAGAAATGGTTTGCCAATACCCATGACGTAAAGCAATTCGAAGGGGACAGATGCGAAGCCATGTACAAATTAGATAAAAAGAGTGGTGGTGTTGCTTTTTATTTAAAGGAAATCACTCTTTGGTAAAAGAAATGCGTTTGTGTATGGCGTTATATACCGGCCCCCTTCTAGGTCGCTAGATGAGTTCTTTCATTGTGTTGAATCTATGTTTGATTCGTTTTCATTGTTTCAGATGCCTGTGGTGATTATGATTATGGGAGACTTTAATGTATAATTTACAGCCATTTCATTTAGTTATTGAGCTTACTGACATGCCATCCTCAAATGGTTTCTCAAATATAATTGATATTGCCACTCGCATTACAGACTCTAGTGAAGCAGTGAATGAATTTTGTTTGACTCGCTCTTATAAACATGACACCAAAGCAGGTGCATTCACAAGTGGTATAGGTGGTCATCTTTTGCTCTTTTGTTTGATTACAATAGGTTTCTCGTACACTACCCAGCAAGCAAGTAACTATAACCACGCAATTTTGCGCAGAGAGGAATATTCAATATTTTTGTCAGCTAGTATCTTCGGTGAATTGGAGCGATTTATTTACGGTAGAAAATCCTCATGTTTTATGCGACCTGTTCTTTAATAAAATAAGTGAACTGTACGATTGTACTTTTCCTAGAATAACTGTTAAACAAAGTAAAAAAACAAGAAAGCCGTGGATAAATCGCATCCTGTTGCAAAGAATCAAAACCCGGAACAAACTCTAGAGTCAGTTCATATTATGTAGATATAAATCTATTTCGAAAAAGGTACAATAAATAAATAAATTAGGTACCGATATAAAGAAGTCGCGCATTCGCTACTAGGCTGATAAATTTCCAGGCATTTATTTTGAACCTAAGAAAACATGGCAGATCATGAATGTCTACCACGAAAAAAAGTCGCTAGTGTACCAGCAGAAATCAAAACGAGTGACAAAAGCTTTAAATGGCAAAGCTCTCGCTAATCAGTTTAATCGACATTTTTTAGCCTTTGGAGCTTCAGGTGTGACGATCTCTGATGATTTTAAGAAGTATATGGGTGACAATCTCTCAGATTTTGTTTTTTACCAATCACCCCACGAACATTGTTAGCCTAATAAGCGGCCCTTAATATTCTTGTGAGTTTTATTATATAAATGCGGAATCAATTAAATATATTAGATGTAATATAGTACGCCATTGACGTAATCTAGTATTGTCTACAGAAATCTTTCCTGAAAAAAAAAATTGAAAACTGCCAGAATCACGGTTTTGCATAAGGGTGGTACTGTTGATAATATCAGTAACTACAGACCAAAGATGCCACGCGCTTTGCTGAACAAACGCCTGCGTGGCCGAATGGTTCCCATGCTTGGCTTTCGCACGGAGGCCCCAGGTTCGATTCCTAAAAGCGGAAGCTTGTTTTATTTATTCTTTCAACTTAGCATTCTCGTAAGTTCGAGAACCTTGTCGTCTGAACGAGGTTCGAATGTTCTACGGTCCGAACGTTCTACGCCGAATGTTCCAGAAACCCACGCGGGTTCGAAAGGTGCTCCGTGTGGCGGTCGCAAGTCAGTACCGATCTTGCGCTCGATCGTGGTACTACGCCGACATTCGAAGCCTGTGACTCTACCTTTGTACTTTTGTTTTCGGCACAAGTTCTCCCCTATTAAACGGTTAGTTTCTTACTGTACTAATCGTCTATCTGCCAGCCATTGTTGAAATTTTGGTGGAACTGTGGTGTATTATCGGGGACTCTGTTAGCTGTAACACGTCAGCGGCGGCCGTCGCGCACCCCCAGCGCCGCAAAGCAGGTGCAATCCAAAACTCCGCACATGCGCCGTGTGGTGGACTCGCTCTTCCCACCTGCGAGCACACCCTCGCTTTGTCGTTTGCTAGGCGTAGAGCAGACGACGCCCAAGCGTCATCTGCCAATGTTTGCTGAACACGGTTTCATGGGCGCCTATTTAGGCACAGAACGACAAGCAGCCGTCTCTGTTCGTCTAATATCCTCGCCATAACAAACTGGTCTCGAGCTCATTCTAGGCAGGCGATGTTTATTTGGGCATATAGCAGAGTCATTGTGGCATAAACCCTGTCTACGTTTCTTGTCTTTTTTTTTGTGCTTTTTTTAGAGGCAGTTGTGCGCAATGAATGTTTTAACAATACGCGTTCGCGAACCAGCATGAACGCAGCAGGTGTGATTCAGAAATAGACCGTCAACTGCAAGTTTGACCGAAAAAAATAAAGTAAGCTACCCTAATATATACAATTAGGGGTGATGATTATCCTCAGTCAGGCGGACGCATATCCGTGAGTCAGGAAATCAATTACTGTGTAAGAGGCGCCCACGAAACCGTGGGCGCATCGTACGCACCTCTTACATGGTGGTTCGCTGAACACGTAACCGTGTTTAGAGAACATTGTCAAGCGCTGTGACGTTGTCTGCTCTGCGCCTAGCAGACGACAAAGCGGGGGTGTGCTCGCTGGCGGGAAGAGCGAGTCCGCCACACGGCGCATCCACGGGGTTTCGGACGGCGCCTGCTATGCGGCGCTGGGGGTATGGGACGGCGGCCGCTCGCGTGTTACAGTTAACAGAGTCCGCGATAGTTCATCCTATGCAGCGTACCCCTGCAAGGCCTCTCAGCGGAAGCCCAATTTTCGGCTGAAGTGGGCCATCCGCAGATTACCGAGACCCGAGGAAGCCGCCGGATCCAAGGCCTACCCCCGGCATTCGGCTTCCTGCCTGCCAAGGCCAAGCAGTCAAAAACACGGACGATGAACAGCCAGTCGGCGCAGACCGAGACCGCTCCACCCGTCGTCTACCTGACCGTCGCCCAACGATCTTCGACGACCTTCCATGGCGAGGCCCACGAGTATGTAGAGGACTGGCTGCAACACTCTGAACGCGTAGCCTGCCATAAAGGATAGGCCACGGAGCAGCGCCTCCAAACCTGAACTTCTCTTTGGAGGGCACCGCGAGGCAGTGGTTCGAGAACCACGGGGCTTCACTTACGTCTTGAGACACCTGTATCGCCGGCCTGAAGGCTGCATTCATGAATCAGCACCGTAGACAGCATGCCGAAGTTCTCCTCCGGACAAGAACTCAAGGACAAAACTAAAGCATTACCAGCTTTGTGGAGGATGTCCTGCACCTGACTGCCCCCACTGAACCTCAGGCCACTGAGGAGAAGAAGATGACCGCCCTCATGAGAGGCGTGAAGAGTGAAATCTTCGGCGGTCTTGTCCGACACGCCCAAATGACTTTTGACGACTTTGTAGTAGTAGCCACAAACATACATAGGTTGCACTGACGTCACATCGCACACTTTTGACCACCATGTAAAAGGAGGAGAAGGAAGCTGCTTTTGTAAAAATTTTGAGTGACGGGCTAATCTTCTATAATCTTCTGGGTGGAGAATTGCGACGCCTGTGCAAATCCGGGAGGCACAAAAGAGGGTCCTGATAAGAGGGGAGCTCCTCCTTCCCTCGCCTCTGGTGGTCATCGGAGCGCTCTTTGAATGACGTCACGTGCAACCTATGTATTGAACGTGCGCTGTCGGCCCGGGAAAGCCACTACCACCGACTCGTCGGCACCTCTGTTGCGTCAGCTGTCGCATCATCGCGGCTTTACCTGGACATCGTCGGTTTGAACAGCATTCTGCAGATCATCCATGACGCCGTTCCGGAAGAAGTCCGAAAGCTGCTACATGACTCTGACCGACCAGCTTCGCTCTGCATACGCCGAGGCCGTGCGGGAAGAAGCCCAGAGAGCTATCCAACGAGAGGCTCCCATCAGCGTGGCAGCCCTCGAGGTACCCACGCTAACTTACGCCGCAATGGCCCGACGGCCACCACCTCCTCGCGCCTACGTCGAGCCGCCCCGACGTCAGTGAACTGCGTCGCAGTACGACTGACGCCACGACGACCTAGTCCAGTACTCCTGCCAGGAGCCCCGCGCACCCCGGAATACCGACGTGTGGCGAACGGCCAACCAACGCCCTATATTCTACCACTGCGGGGAGGCCGGCTACGTGTACCGACGGTGCAGGTTTCGCCAGATGGGACTGAGAAGGTTTGCGGCGAACGATACTCGGCACCGCCTGGGAGAACAACCAAGGGACATCGAGGAGTATCTGCGCCGTCCGCCGTCTTCAGTGGAGGATCCTTCCCGGGGATCCCGCTCACCATCTCCACGACGCCCACCATAGCCGCTTCGTCGGTCCCACCGAGACAGTTTGTCCCCCCTTCGTCGCCGGGTAAACTAAATGCGGCAACGCCTGGAGGTGACGTTGCCGAACACAATCGAACAAAATAGCCTCCAAGAACGCCGGAGCGATCCCACTCTCCATACGCCACTCATCGCAGTGACGCTCCTGAAATGGTGCCCAACAGCCTAAAAGTTGTTATCGACGGCCACGACGTTTCGGCCTTCGTAGAACCAGAAGCAGACTACTCAGTCTTGAGTGGGAGGCTCTCTCGCCGCCTGCGAAAGGTTACGCCGCTGTGGGGCGGACCACAAATTCGAACCGCCGGAGGACACCTTATTACGCCCGTCGGAAGGTGCACTGCCCGAGTTGAGATAGAGGGCGAGAGGTTCCCTGTGAAATTCGTCATCCTACAAGGATGTTCCATAGATGTTATTCTCGGCATGAAGTTTCTGTGTGAATACGGCGCCATCATTGACTTTGCAGAGAGAAAATTGAAATTGCTGAGACCTGTTCCGCTCCCAGAGGCACCCCAAACAACGTCAGTCGCCATCCTAATCGCTGCCGACCACGTGAACCTGCCGCCGCAACCAAGTGTTGTTGTACTCGTCGTGACCGATGCACCTACCTGCGGCGAAGTTGTTATGGAAGGCAACGTTCAATCACTCCTGGGAGAAGGAATAGGCGTTCCGAGGTGTGTTACTGAACCTCAGAATAGACACACTGTGGTCCTAGTGACAAACTTCCGTCAAGAAACGCAACACCTCACAAAAGGTGCCGCTGTGGGCCACGCCGAGGAACTCCAGAACTCCGCCGAAATCGCCGCGATTGCTGAAGAGTCCTCGCCACCCCAGCGAGACAGTACGCCGACAACGCAGCTCTACATTGACCCCAAGCTTCCGGGCCCGAAACGACCGCAGCTAAATAAACTCCTCGCCGAATAGAGCGACCGCTTCGCGACATCGTCGAAGGTACGCCAAGCCGCCGTTGCGAAGCACTGCATCGATACCGAGGACGACGCGCTCCCTGTGCATCGATCGCCGTACAGTGTCTCCGTAAAAGAAAGGGAAGTCATCCAAAAGCAAGTGCGAGAAAGGCTGAATGACGACATAATCCAGTCTTTAAGCAGTCCGTGGGCCTCTCCAGTCGTACTGCTTAAGAAGGAAGACGGAACGCTTAGATTCTGCGTGGACAACCGGCAGCTGAACGCGTTGGCGAATAAAGACGTTTATCCACTTCCCCGCACAGACGACACGCTAGACCGGCGGAGCCGCTCTCGATATTTTTTATCGATGGACTTGAAGAGCAGCTACTGGCAGATCGAAGTCGACAAACGGAACCGTGAGAAGACAGCCTTCGTCACAGCGGATGGACTGTGCGACTTCAATGTGATGCCCTTCGTACTATGCACGGTGCCAGCAACTTTCTAGCGTGTTATGGATATGGTACGGGCAGGACTGAAATGGCAGAGCTGTCTTGTCTACCTGGCCGACGTCGTAGTGTTTTCAACAGACTTCGACGAGCACTTCGACGACTCCTGGTGTACTAACCCTGGCTAGGACCTCGACGATAACAAGATGACGACTTCGACGAGGACGCTGACAATGAAACGGACAAAGACTCTAAAGAAAAACCCCGGCTACGACGTCAACAACAAACCCGACTACGGCCTCGACGACGAACAGTGTCTTCGACAGTGTCTTCAACCTTGACGACAAGACTGACGACAACACGGATGACGGCACAGGTGACGACTGGAACGACTACATCGACGACGATCCCGACTACGACTTCAACGGCAACTATGACGACGACCTTGATGGCGAGCTTGACGGCGACCTTGACAACGACCTTGACGAAGACCTTGATGAGAAACCCAATGACGATGCCGACGACGAGTGTGATGTCGACCACGCAGACGAACAGGACAATGACTCTCGGTTCGTCACTCAATGAATGGAGGAAGTTCGCTAGCTCGGCATTTTGATTCAAGTCGCACAGCTTGCTGACGACGCCGGTACAATCTTAGTCGCCCCTACGCCCAGTTCCAGCCCGGCTACCAAGTGCGGATCTGAACACCAATTCATCGTCGCAGCCCAGGAACTGTTAAAGTGGTACTTCGGCCTCAGGGTTATTCGCCACCTTTGGGACCTAAACTGTAAGCCGTTGCCCAACGGAACATGAACACTGTCACGCTGCCTTCTGCGACCCGAAGGTGATTCACGTCGTCCGACTCGAACTGAACTATGCTCGATAAAAATGTGAAAACCTGTGTTTCCCGTGACTCTGTAGTTTTCTCTTCTCTTGTACTGAGTTGTCAATTTTATTTTGTGTTGCATCGGGACGATGCTTTTTTGAAGGCGGGAGTAATGCCGTGTGCGAACAGGTGTCAGCAGCGTGCTCAACTTCCAAGCCGCTGGCTAGGGTTTGATCCCGGCGAGCACTTCTCCTTTTTATCTTTCTTTTGTTTTCATGACTTTAATATTCCGGATGACTGGAGAATCTCATTGTTTGTTGGAAATTGAACTGCGACTGCCTGTGGAAGTCCCAGTCCCAGTTCCGTCGCTATCAAAGTTTGTCTTTGCTACTTACTGTTACTCGGTACAATTTCGCCGCATTAAACGTTCAATTTAAGTTTTATTAATCAAGTCACTTTTTTATTCGTGACGATGCAACGGAAATCGAACAATATATATATTCGAGAAAGCGGATATGTTTTCTGAGTGTAGTCTATACCACTGTAGCATAAAAATGAAAAATATAGTTTCTTTATCAACACTACATTTTGGGATTTTAACTAAGCTGCAGATATGGGCACAATTGTGTCGGTGCTTCCATGGATTGTTTTCAATTCTAAAACTGTTCGTTAACTAAAAATAATTTCGATGAATCTTCGGATGTTTCGTTTAGTATGTTCGATGTCAATATAAATAGTATTAGAAAATATTGGGATCAGTTTACGGTGGTAGTTCGTGACTTAAGCACGATCATTTATACTTTCATTCTAAATGAGAATATAATTAATGACAAAAAAAACTTTTTTTTTTCTATTCTGTGCTATCATGTACCAAATGTATTGCTGTTTATTTTATTTTCCTCCTTTCACAATCTTCGAGTTTTTCTGAAACATGTTTTGGAGGGTAAATTGATATACCCAATTTTGAATTATACCGTGACTTCGCCACCTTCCGAGCTAGGTACACAAGCCCCTGACCTTATTCCGGCACGTTAGTTAAAATATGGACATTGTTCCTGATGCAAATAAACTATGTTCTAAGTTCTATTAAAGCCTGTCCAGCAATCTGGGCTCACGGGAACTACCGCTATTTGCTTGCATGCCTCGCCGTTTCGAGGCCACAAAAATATATGGCAGAATGGTTAAGCTTTTCCTTTATACTTCTTGTATGAACTCTGAGTCGTAATGAGAAACTTCGCTACTCTGCTTGTCTCTTAGATATTTGCACAAAACAACTGTATTCAGGATTATGAAGTTTGACTTCATCATACTGTCACGAAAAAAAGGTACAGGAAACATTGCAATAACTATTATTTTTAATTTGCTGAATACTTTTCTTACGTAAATACAGACGGTACATGTGTGTATCCGTGTTTATGTGGTGTATTAACCATATATAAAAAAAAAAAACTTGTTCAAATATGAAATATTTGGGAATTATAAAAAAATGATGTGGGTAAAATATATATTTACCTGCAAAATTACCGTTCTCAAAAAGTTCGATACATCTTCTTCATTCGCCTTGACGGATTCATCTACATAAAATTGTATTGTGATAGTGGTCCCTCCTGGAACATTCAATATGTCAGTTATCTCAATAAGTTGAAAATTCTTAATTTATACACCTTGGCAAATCTCAAAGATCAGCAAAAAATATATCGAGTTATTTTAAAGTATTACACTCTTAAAGAATGTTATTATTCTAATTGTGTATAAAATATAGTATAAAATATTATTTCTTGATTCAGTATAGTATGTATATTAAGTATTATTCTTATTATTTTAATTAATATTAATATTGTACTTAACTATTATAAGGCGAAAGCCTTATATGTCCCATTACGGGAAAAGGCGGCATCGGCGTCGTGCCCCAAAGATGGCCATAAATATACGTCATCGTGCACGCGGCGCTCAAAGTTGTGGGGCGCTTGGCCAGCCACGCGGCGGCGAGTTCCCAACTTACAGGGGGCGGTTCCCGTTGCCACCTTGAAATGGGACGGACTAGCCTGGCCACGGGCATTGATCGTCCGGGTTGTTGTCAGCCAGAGTCATGGTAGTAAACCCTTCCTATGTTCACGAAACAAGTCGTCTGGGCGATCACCTGCGGCGGGTGGCGGAAGTCGAACACCACATCTGGCACCCAACGTGGATTTCGTCGCTTGTCGTCGGTGGTCTTCTCAGCCGGACAGTTCGTTCCGCCTTTCCAGTTTGCATTTTTTCGCCTTTTCCCAGTGTCTTTTGCATTTGCGCCGAGATCGCGTCTATAGTCCGTTGCCACCTAAGAACGAAGGGCGAGGGTAAGACGGGCCGGGGAGGAAGAAGTAGACGGAACGCTGGAGAAGAGCGGGGGAAACCTCCTTCTCCCTTTAACGTTCCGTCTGCTTCCTTCTCTCCGGCCCGTCTTACCCTCGCCCTTCGTTCTTAGGTTGCAACGGACTATAGTTATTTTCTTGTTTTATCGCGTTACGTGCATTTCTTTGTTTTTTCAGACATTTCGTGATAGGCCGGTTTGGCTCGCGGCCGGTTTAGCGGTTAGCATGTAAGTGACGGTGTTTTTTTTTTCGCGTCTTTTCGTGCTGTCGCGTATTTTGTAGGGTGAGCTACACTGGCCGAGTTTGAGCAGTTTCGCGTGGCTGTCAATGAGCCGTGCTGCGCAAGTGCGAGGACACAGCTGGCGCGCCGGAGCCGCCGCCGCCGCGGGCTTCGCCTCCACCGCGCGCGCCTCGCCGGTCTGCGCATGCCAGAGGAGCGACGTCATAGCCGCTGCAGACGCACTGGCGCCGCCGCGTGCCCAGCTGTGCGCCTCCGTTGCGCGGTAGCCGAGTCTGACGCTGCACCGGAGCCGCTTGATAGCGCCTCTCATTTTGTGCGCATAAGCTCACCCTACGTATAGCCGAGCAAAGCCACCGCAATTGTTTTTTTCTGTTTGCGCGTTTTTTTTTACCATGTGTTTTTTTTTTTTTATTTTCTTCTTCATGCCCTCCAAGACGCCGCCCCGGAGCTCGATCCGTCGACGGCGGAGGTCCTAGCGCTCATAGCGCGGAAGTCCGCTACTTTGAATTTGTTGACGGAGCATAAATAAAATACAAAGAAAAGCAGAGCAACGCAGATGCTTTCTCACGGAAGCCGTGAAGCCGGCGGGGGCGCCGCGCCTGCGCACTGGGGGAGCGTAATCTCACCGCCGGAGCGCCGTGTGCAAAAGAAAGACGTGCCACCCTGCCTCTGGCGCGTGAGTTGCGCTTCGGACTTTCTCTGTGCTCGTTGTATGCTTCGTGCAATGGACTGCGAGGCTGCCGCGTCTACATCTACGGCCTCGACATCGGCAGCAGCGTCTACATCTACGGCGGCTTCCGCAAGCAAGCGTGGCCGCCCATGCAAATAAGCCACAGCCGAGGAAGCAGGGCAACGAATACGCAAGCACACACACCGAATACGATACCGGCAGAAACTACTTTAATACGTGTAGAAACCTTACTCGAAAACATTTCGCCCGCGGAACTATAACGCTTTTGCATTCCTACACGTAAGCAGTCTTAAATGTCTTCGGTGTGTTTTTTTATTATTATTATTATTTCTGGTAGTCTTTGTTCTCTAATATTGTAGTCTTACCCTCACAAATTGTGATATTTTTTATTACAGACTTTTTCACCTTGAGCAAGAAACCTAATCGGCAGTTTTTGGCATTGAACTTCTTATGTATTAGACTCCTCTGCATAATATGTCTGAGTTTTTGGGCCAAGTCCGACAAGCCAAGACTTCGATATGTCCAAGGCTTTCGACACTGTAAATCATGTTCTATTATTATTGTCAAAGCTTCGGTTGTATGGCCTATGTTCACAATTTCTTGTCTGGTTTAAGTCATAACTTTCTTTGCGCAACAATTCGGTTCGAATTTCAAATATCTTATCCCATCATTTTCCTTCAACGCCAGGAGTGCCACAGGGCCGAAACCTAAGGCCAATCTATTTTTAGTCTGTATAAACGATATTGTTTTCTCTATTAAATATACTATGATTTTATTGTTTCTTGATCGGTTTGTGACATTGGGGACTGCTTAATATTGCAACAAGATATTGATAGCGTGTCAAGGTGGTGCTTATTTGATAAAGTGTTTTTGAACCCACGAAAGCCGAAAATTATTTCATTGACCAGGAAGCGCGACCAGATAGGTTTTCAATACATACTTCCGTGTGAAACAGTCATGCAGCGTGTTTCTGCCATGCGTGAGCTTGTCATTCTTGTTGATAGACGTCTCAGAATTGAAGATCATGTCACTTCAATGGGACTGATCTCACGAAAAACGCGCAACGTTTTGAGCTTTACATGTTTGATCTATTTATTTCGTTTCTTGGTTCGCTCAAGACTTGAATTCTACTCAGTAACATGAAACTCTTTGTCTTCTAATCAGAGCTGTAAAGTTGAACAAGTTCAGAAGCGCCTGATGCGAACAGTTTATGATAGATACTTTCATCGTCGTTGTTAATATAATTATGAATCGGTTGTGCACTATTTTGGCTTAGCAGAGCTATATAAACGACGTACCATTCATGATGCGATGCCTTTACATAAAGGCGTTTCTGGGCCATTTCAAAGCATATCGCTTTTGTCATCTGTGAACTTTCACGTACCGATGCGAAGTAGTAGAGTGATCTTACCTTTTTATGCAAATGCCCCATATCATGCTCAACTAATCCTAGAATTACGCACTTGTATAATAAACTTTATAAGGCCGATCTGGACATATGTGCACACAAGGTTTTCTATCAATGGTCAAAATATTGTAGTTTTTATATATATTTTGTTGGTTTTTCGTGCAGGGCTATGTTTCGCATTCAGCATGCCGTGTCTTAATGTACAGACCTCTGATGTTTCTTTAGTTTGCTTGTTCAGTTGGCTGTGTTTTTGTGAAGCTAATGTTTGCTCATAGTTCACCATTAAGATGCATTTATGATTGCTTTTTGACACTACCAAAAATAAATTATAATAATTATTATTATTATCATCATCATCATCCGAGAAAATTGCGCGGACAAAATTAATTCGAGATCTGTGCGATTTCTTTGACTCAAAACTAAATTTTCCCTCTCATGCAGAGACATTTGTGGCTGCTATGAAAATTCTAGGAGTGATCAGCCGTATGACGAATGAATTCTTGCAGCCTTTTGCATTTATCACACTCTTTAAAAGTCTGTGGCGATCCGGCTTGGAATATGCATCTGTAGTCTGTAACGGGTTGGCGAAATCAAGCGAAGCTTTACTTGACCACGTTCAAAGGAAATTTGTGTACATTCTTAATTACCGATACTTGCAAACTGGGCCGTACAGTTATTGCAGTGTCTGTAGCCACTAAAACATCAAATTTCCGTATCACCCCAGGTTCTCTGCACACATTTTTTTTTCTACAAATGTTTGCAAGGCAGTATTGATTCTCTTGAGATTTGATCACCTATTACGTTGTCTGTGCCACACTACAGCACTGTGGTTAATAGCGCATTTTTGTACCCCTGCGGCAGATATGTTGAACCCTGTCACCCGCATGCAACTAAAATGCAATGACTTTGCCGAAAAATTGGACATATTCCACGACAGCATTTCAGGTCTTCGGTCGTCATTAAGGCTATTTTAACTCAGTTAGTGGTGTTCCTGATTTTTTTTGTTTTTTTTGTTTGCCACTGTCATTCCTGGAGGAAATGAATGAATGTACTTCTGTGGACTGATTGGATGTGCATTTATCTGCATTGATGTTTGTTTTAATTTATTTTGGGTGACGGTCATCTTTCCCCTTTTTATACCTTTTCACGCCTTGATTTCCCTTCTTGTTTATGGTCTTCGCTTCAGTGTTTTTTTTTTGTGTTCCAAAAAAAGGTCACCGGCTGCTCTTGAACACGCAATAAACATTATTATTGTTATTATTATTAATTATTATTAACTTTTATAATTATGCAATCAGTAATTACTCAGTCCATTAATTAACAATTTCGTTATTTATTTGTTTATTCATTTAATTATTAATTGGGTAATTAAATTACTAATTTTTAAATCGAATATTTATTATTTAGTCAGTTGATTAAATAATTAATTAACTTAAACGTTGGGGGTCAATCGCAACTCGTTCACTTGTTGAGCTTGCAGCAGCGTCGGGTGAAAGCAGATCTGTTGTTTTTGTTTAAGACCCTGCACGGCTCGATTAACTCTCCCAGCCTTCTGTCCGAAGTGAGCCTTAGGGTTCCACGTATGCCTACACGGCTCCAATCACCTTTTTATATAGCTGGATATTTTAGCCACTTAAACCCGATCCAAAGATCGGCTGAGTGTTATAACCGCTAGTCTGATAGACTCGATATTTTTAACTCATGAGGGAGCAAGTTCGGAAAGGATGTTCGAAACTTCCTCTTGCAAGCAAAAGGCTGATCAGTTAAAGGGTTGATGTTTGTCAGTACGCTCTCCAAGTATTTGCTTTTTGCGCTCATGCAGTCCTATCACGATTATATAGTGGTGACCGAAACCATGTGAGACCTATTGTCAGTATCTTTATTACTGGTGTCAATCATTTGCCACGAATGGCAAGTTGATTACAGGTGATAAGGTAAAAAAAGTACAACCCTAGAGACCAGCGCAGTCAATACGTTTTAGCAAGGATGAAAGTCTTTCTTTTTAACGTTTTTTTGTAAGTTTTTGTAAGGGGGGGGGGGGGCTAGAAAACTTAGTTTTGAACGAGGTTTTGTATACAAGGTTATTAAACGTTTGGATGCAAACTTATTTCATTAGACTGAAATAATAGTCTTTAGACTCTCATTTGAGTGCGCCTTCATGGAACAAGAGAGAAATAAAAATTAACATGTAGAATTGGATGTTAACATACTTATGTTATGTTAACATTGTTAACATAACATAAGTTATGATTTGGTTATGATAACATAAGTTAACATAAGTTATGATGACATCAGTTATGATCATAACTTATCATAATCATAACTTATCATAACATGAGTTATGATAAGTTATGACTTGCTTGTTAACATATAACTTATGGTTTCAGACTCGCGTCCTAGCATTTTTTTTTTCAGAAGTTAGATAACAGTTTATAAATTTAAAAGGGCTAAAAAATACAAAAAAAAGGAAGGCGAACAGGACGAGCGCTTACTCGCAACTTAACATTTATTAAAAAAAAGCTAGAGCAAACACTTTCCAATTAAAAAAAATACACTGAATCACCCGGGTTCATATCACATGAGTGAATGACGTTTTAGCGAAGGGCGACATTTGAGCGAATCGACGTTTTAGCAAATAACGGGGCGCGTGTTTACCCCCCCCCCCCCCCTTTCTCGCGATGTGCTTACGCCGTTTCGTGGCAACACTCTGCGGCGGCTCATTACAAAAATGTGAACACCCTTGGTCCATCCGCAAACGCCGCTTCGCAGCGGTCGACTATTCGCTAGAGTGTCATCTGGTGAAATGTCAGCGTTGTCAAAACGTCATTCGATCAAGTGAGTGCCTCCCGAATAACCCAGTGACGTCACTCATCGCCACGTGTCAATAAAATCACTCTCTTTTGATGCAGAAAAAAGTGACGGCTGGCTGACGCAGCCTTCAGTGCCCTCTTTTTTTATAGAATGAGCTTCTAGCACTTCCCTCGCAACTATTCCACGGGCCGTCCGCAGAATTGATGAATAGAAACATTTTATAATTTTTTGTCATTGTTACCGCTTTTAATTTTACAAGTCAGGAACCAACTCGCCCATTCGCCACTTTAGTCCAGATGACGGTACACAGGAGAATCGATTGCTAGAATGCTAACCGAATTCTTTATATCTAAACAATAAAAACAAAAAACACACACGAAAACAGCCCTTTATCAGTCGATAAAAAGACTCTCAAATTTTTTTTAAATTATACCGAGCCTTGTAGCTAGAAATCAGATGGAAATATTAAAGGGCGAGATTTCTACCCTTATTGTACCACAATCCTCATTATAATGTTTAACTATTTTAAAAATATTTACTGTTTACTGTACTGTTTTTGTCGATAATTAACTCTCGTCACTGCATAGGTTGTTCTGTAAGCTAAAGCAACGTAAGCAGCGCACGTGCTTGATTTCAGTAAGTTTTAAATATTTATAGTTAAGCATAACTTTGAAAGCAAGACTGACCAATCATGGAACTTCACAAGCGCACGCACTGATTGCTGTGTCCACAATTTTATTATCGGAGTGTTAGAATATGTGCAGTACGCGACCAACTAAGCACAAACACTCGATCAAAAGGAAAATGACTATATCACCAATCCCTATGGTGGGGAAATTTGTTCATGTAGGGCAATCCAAGCGGGAATATTTGTTGTTCGCCGCGACCTTGTCAAGCATATAAATAAACTAGTTTTGTTGTTGCACTCAATGCCTCTAGCAGAAAGCAATTCACTAAAATATAATAGATTTGGGTTTTTATGTACCAAAAAAGTTTTAAAAAGTTTCTTTTCAGTAAAATAATATAATATTAAACAATACTAACCCGTATAGCTCAGCTGCAAGGCCGGTTTTACGAGTGTGGCAAGGCAATAAAACAAGAAGTATACTAAAAGTATATTAGGTGTATATATTACATGTTAAAAAAGGTGCTGAGCTTTCTTAGAAAATATACTTTAAGTGCATGTATGATTGCGTAGAACACAAAAATAATATTTGTAAAATATTTTTTTTTTGTGCCAAGGTTCTTGCTTAGTCAACGTCTTCTTGTGTCTAATAATGAAGTGCAAATTATTGCTCGACATATTACAGTTTTTCTTTACTTTCGGCAAAGACTATTTTCATCTTATCCCGCAATATACCTCTAAGACACGTTATCGCACTCCTCTTACTAATTGGCTTGTTCTGAATTCCTGAGAGCAAGCAATAATCTTGACTAAAAAGTAAAACTTGCTTAAAATAATCATATTTTCAAAAAAGAAAAACCTTTATACCATCATGACAGCATTAGAAATTGTACGTTTTTCTTTTAACAAAAATCTTGGACTTACCATCGTATTGGTCTCTTGAGCTGAGACGAAGTTTGGGCAAGCATTCCACACCAGTGCACATGAACCATAGCCATAGGCACGAACTCCAGCACAGTGGATTCATTGATAGCCTCCTGCAGCTCAAAATCTTTCCGTTAGTCCAAAATGAGTAGTTAAATATGAAAGGTTACCGACTTGCACAGAGCTTTAGGCGACAGTCGTGAGAACAAAAATATTTGCGCATAAAAAGTATCGTATTTTGTATCAAACTTGAGTTTTAAGCAGCGTTGTACAGGGCAGGTACTAAATATAATATGACGATATAAATTTTATTCTGCAATCATTTGCCCCTCTCTACTTCCACTTCTGTTGAAGTCACATGAAGTTGGTATTTTGAATTGCTTATATTTTTTCGCTTTAAATATTTGACCTTTTCCCTTAAGGAACTGTCTAATGACCTTCGTCTCAGACACATGTTAGTAATTTTACGGTTTGCGCTACACACGAAGGGTGCATGTGCCTTTCAGAATTTCAGCTACTTTATACGGAAGACTGTCACTTTTCAGATTAATTTAGTTCGGTGCATTATTTTGTTGAAAATTTCAGCTTGAATTTGAATATCCCCCTGAAATTAGGCATATCAATTAACGTAGATTGATATTATTTTGAAAACACGCGAAAAAGTGCCGCATGGCGCCCAGCGGACGTCACTGACCCCTGTCAATGACCCCGGAGTGGTTAGGACATCTGCGGTTTTTCTCATGAGCCAGCTGTTTTGACTTCACTTTAGAAGCAACAACAACTGGAATAGATTGGCATTGGATTGGCTGTGTTGGCTATGAGCCATCACAGCCAATCCATTGCCGCGTGAGTGTCACGTGACCTGTGGGAGGGGCGAAGCGACGCGAGGGTTGCGTAGTGATGCTGGTATGGCGTTGAATCAGCTGGTATGGCTCGGATCGACCTTTGCGGTTCGTTGTACGATGAAACGGAGTATAGAGGCTGGCTCGACGTTAGGCAACGAAGCCAAGCACGTGTGTCTCTTTCTAAGAGCAGTCGTTCAGCTCGGGAGCAGATCAGTTCATTTCTGTTTGGTTAAAACCACCGTTTCTAATCGAGTGTAATTTATCATCTTGTGTAACCAGCAAAAATATGCAATATTGGAATGCAATAAAAAATTGAAAATCTTATTGAAAAAAGTGTGTTTTTGCAATTCATCGATACGTGGTAATTAAAAAAAGAAAACAGTGCTTGACAGCTTAAAGTATAATTTTTAATTTCTACTTTACTTGACCAAGCTTCGTTCAAAACTTTACGCTAGCTTGATCATGCTCACAACTGCGGGATAGAGAATGTTCTGACATACCATACGCACAAAGTGTGTCGGTTGCACATGCAGTCTATGTATGATGGAGTAGGGGCTGACGCGTCTGGGGCCAGCGCAACCGCACACTTCACGGGTGTGGTAGCATTAAAGACTCTGTCCTCCGGTCTGCCAGCGTGGGTAAGCTAGTGTAAATTTTCGGCTTCATAAACCAACTCTACGATTCCCCCACGCACCTTGTCTGTTTATCTCGGTCGGTACAGTATCTCACTGGGAATTACTTGCTGCCAATGGACCTTTTTCAAGTAACGAGCGCCGTGTAGCGGTTTGTCCGCGAGCTACAAATGAAGGGCAGCCCAACATGACTCCGCTCGTCAATACACATCGAAATCGTGCCGTTGTATCGGTTTTCATTGCTTTTCATGCACAGTAGTACCGATACCCTAAAAACGAATCGTTAAAAAATACAAAATAGGCGGAAAGATAGGCGCTGACGATGTTAGTCGTGCGGTATGGTGCCCTGCCGAAATGGAGACAACGGGAAAGGCAAGGCCAGGAAAAAGGGTGTGCACATGCGCAAAATCTTACAAAAAAAGGTGAATAACAGTCTGCGTGAGAAGTATTCTTGTAATGTTTTATTAATGCACTCTATAACCCAGGCAGCACACCGTATTGGGCCAACATTGGATTTGATGTGGCAAAGAGTGGCCCAACAATGGCCCAATGAGCCATATGTTTCCCAATATTGGAATCACATTGGATAATAATGGACTATCAAAGCCAATGGTTTTCCAATATCGGTGATACGTTGGCATAGGCTGGTCAACATTGGACTGTCAAAGCCAATAGCTATCCAATATTGGATATACGCCGGCATAAGCTGTCCAATATTGGACTGTCGGAGTCACTGGCTTTTTGATATTGGCTATACGCCGGCATGAGCTGTTCAATATTGGACTGTCAAAGCCAATAGCTTTCCAATATTGGATATACGCCGGCCTAACCTGTACAATATTGGACTGTCAGAGCCAATGGCTTTCCGATATTGAATATACTCTGGCTTCAGCTGGTCAATATTAAACTGTCAAAGCCAAGAGTTTTCCAATATTGGTGATGTCATGGTGTAGGCTGGTCAATATTGCACTGCCATAGCCAATGGCTTATCGGTATTTGTGTCGCCTAGGCTATAAATCCGCGCCCCTTTTTTTTTTTTGCATTGCTGAGGTAGGAAAGTGGAAAATAGTCATTCACGCGCTCGCTCGGGGCGAGAATTTTATTTAACCGACTTCATGGGGCGTACGTCGCCGGTGCTTTATAACCGCGGCCAGAAATACGTCCTTAGCTGCCTATAGGACTATTGCAGTTTTTTTGCCGGCTGCTCTCCCTTCACATTGCCTTACCTCGGCGTTGAAAACTTAATTTCGTTTTTTAGATTTAATTATTTTTGTCTTTTCCGGTGTATTATGTGGGTATATGCATTTCGTAGCGTTAACGTCTTCTACTTTGTCCGTGAACCTGCCATGTTTGTATTTATTTCTGCGTGCTCTATTTTTATATTTAATGTTTCTTTGCATATTTGTCATTGTCGACGAAGTGACTTCTACTCTCAGTTTTACGAGAGTCTATAGCGCTATAAAGTCGTCTATTGGACTCGAATGAAGTCTCGAGAGGGCTGCTTCGATTGCCAGTGCACATGTCATCAGTGTAGGCAGAGCAACGACGTAGCAATTGCGACGCGAGAGCATTCTGCGCCTCCATCTGGCCGGCCGCGCTCGCTCTGCGGAAATGTGAGCGTGGTACTCTCGAACCCCGTTAGCTTACTGAAGTTGGAAGACGCTACTTTGTCGTCGCGAATCCTTTGCCCTTCAAACGGTCGCGAAGCTGTTGCGCCCGGCGTATCCTACGCAGCATCTTTCCGAAATTGTTAGCGCAGCATCGCAACCTTCTGTCAGCGAGCGTCGGCGATTCATCGTGTGTTGAAAGTCGGACGATGTGCTGTACGCGGTGTCTTTTATGTGTAACTCTTTCGTAAAAAATATCTGAAGTTTAAAAACGCGAACCTAACAGTGTACAAATAATTATAAATTTATTGATAATATATATATGTATTTATTTGTGGACATCGTGCGCAAAAAATAGTCGCACTTAGTTCTTCATTCTAAATTTTAATGTGAGTTATACGACGTAAAACATACTGTCTTCAAACTTGCCCCGTTTAGAATCACTTTTGGGCTGGACAGCTTCTTTAGAAATTCAATAGTTAGCCTTCAAAGAGCTGTCCTGTTCAACCGGTATTGGCAGCAGGGCAGAAGCTATGCGTGTTTTAGGCCAATCGTGTCTCCGGTTAGGGTCATGTGACTACAGTCTCAAAGCTGGTGATAAGGCAGAGCACGGAACCTGACTAAAAGCCCAAGGCCACGCATAACATCCACTGCAATATCAACCTTGGGTACAAGTGACAAATCCTCTGGTTGGGTTCATTGTTGAGATGGGCCTGAAGATTAGCCTTTGTTAGCGCACCCCCCGTTCTGGGCTGCTTTCTTTCTACTCCTTCTCTCTTTTTCTCCCTCTCCCTAAGCTGAAGGCGCAGCGTGATCACGTGGTTTGACGGATGAAGCATTAGCCGTTGACAAACCCGGAATGCCTGCGAAGACCGGACCTACTTTCGCGTGTGATGCGGCCTGCGGGCCTGCTGTAGATTTCGCTTCTGTGGTAAATGTGGTAAATCTAGTTCTAGAGTTTCGATCACCAGCGGCGCATTTAGTTTTAGTGCCAAGTGCGATCTTCAACATGCGAAGTGCGATCTTTAACATGCGGATTGCCAAGACCATGGATATTCTTTCGGCAGCGCCTACACACCGGTGATCTTCCTTTGTTGTGGGCATACATGTGACCACTAGCTTCGACGGACCGAAGACACGACGGACCGCCTTCTCTTCCATGTGAGTGACAAGAAGAGGTCCTCCTGACCATTGGGAATAGGTATTCTTTCTGCGCAATGTACGTTTTGTCACTATCCGATGAATTTGAACCATGTCAAACTCTGTGCCAGGAATCTCCGACGAGTTCAACGTGTAATCCAGAGCGATCGGCCCGAAAGGCCCTGTGCAGCGCTATTTGCAAGTGCTTTTTATTCTAATAGACCGTGAGAGACGTTCTGATTGTTTTTTTTTTGTTCGAAGTCATTTTTATTTAATATATTTTAAATTTAAAATATGGCTGTCTTTTTGGCGGTAGATGTGTGCTGTAGTAAAAAGTTAAGTACAAAACGAGCGTGTTGGTAACAGTAATTAAACATGAGGAAGATACACAGAAAGGGGGACGGACAACGTCCGTCCCCCTTTCTGTGTATCTTCCTCATGTTTAATTAAGTAAAACGTCCTCCCGGTATTTCCAAGCCCAATACCACAAAGCGTTGTGTAGTCCTTATTTGCCAAGGTTCGGCTTGTTGGGTGCGAATGGAGTGTCAGTTATGTCACCGCGCTCTGCGAGTGTAATTGCCAGTAATTGTCTTTACACGACAAGCTATTTTATGTGCGCGATTTATTTTAAACACTTGATTGATTCAAGCATCAAGTTCTGTTCAACCGTCATGTTCTTATGTATAAAGGGGTATTTATTGAACTGTTAATTTAGTAGTGCGTTTGACACTGGTGAGCTGAAGAGGGAGGCCGGCGGTGTGATTTATAAATTGTAAATATGATGGAGGCTATATAGGTACATTTATAACTACATATTTCCGTGCCGCAAATACCGTAAATCTAAAAAAAAAATTACACCATCTTCCCGAGGGGAACCATGGGGTGATGTGGAGCATCGTGTTGGTTCCGAGGAAAGAGTCAGTTGCGTGCTGACGTCGAGAGATGGCGCCACCGACTGCCCTAGCGTTACCCCCTACGCGAGCCTTCGTCGCGGCTCGCGGCAGAGAAACTTGGAACGCTCGCCGCTCGCCGTTTAGTTTTTTTCACACTTGAAGGAGAGGAGACTAGAGGAGGAGAGTTGCGCGTGCGCGCGCGGTGTGAGGAGAAGCGAACGCACGCGCAGTGCACGCAGCTGGAGAGAGAGAGGGGAGAGAGTAACGCGCAGCTGTTGGAGAGAGGGAAGGGGGAGAGTTGCGCGTGCGTAGTTCGAGTGCCGACTACAACGTCGACGCCGCGGGACATAGACCCGAGCAAGAGATGCTCCGCATCTAAAAACGTTTTTTTTTTGTCACATCAAAGTAGACTTCTTGGTGTGAACTTAAATGGCGAGATTGTAATTCTTAAGACTTCTTAAAGCTAGATGAAAGGTTGGGGACGCCATGATGTTGCAAGAGTACATACAGTTAAGCAATTTATGAAATAACCTTTGTACTATTTCATTAATTTTTTAAACCACTGTAAATATTTTAATCTAGATCGATCGAGCTCCGAGTAAGGACAAGTCGGACGAACAAAACAATAGTAAACGCCTGGGCCGTCTTTCTAGAAAGAGCGTCTCAGCTGAGACGGGGGGAAAGAAAGCACTGTCAAAGCCAGCGTACGAGCTCAACGGGACTCAAGCCTCGACTCAAGACACTCGTGCGTCCCGGCCTTTACAGTGCTTTTTTCACCCAGTCTCAGCTGAGACACTGATTCCAGAAAGCCGGCTTCGCTGTCTTACCTGCGCATCTGTTTATTTTAGAAAGCAGTACTAAGTTTTTTACATACAAAATAACGAGAAATAATTCACTGGAAAAGGAAGTTTATAATATGGAAAAGTAAACATAAAAAAGTCGGTAGGCCTTTCCGAGGTTTTATACTTCCAGAGCAACTGAGCCGATTAATCGAATAGTTAATTAAAGGGCGGCGAATAATAATGAAGCTATGTTTTATTTTGATATTCATTATTGACAAACGTAGGAGAGAACTGAGAGCCTCTGAAACCCTTCACCTGAATACAAACCCCCGCTTCTGTCTCTTTCGGAATCCTGTGGCCAGGCCCCTGCGTGGATTCCCTTTGCCCAGCTCTTCGCCCAGCCCTCTGCCCTGTCCACTACGGAGCCTGCCGCCGAGTCTGCCTAGGTCCCCCTGGTTGCACAGTGTTTTTAAATATTTTTATTCGATTTGAATAAATTATGAACTGTCAAACGTTATGAACAATTCATTTTGCAAGCTTTAATGATTTCTAAAGTGTCCAAATATGGTAAAATTGCTGCATTTATTAGATTTTAGTATCAGAAAGAAAACAGTGCTTGAGGAAAAAGGGCAAGGGACTTGCTTGGTTCTCTGCACTGTTTTTGTGACACTGATTAGAACACTGACTGAAAAATGGCATCCAATAATGTCATAGACAATAGATGCAAAAAATAGCAAGTGTATTAGACTGGATGTCAATATTGGAATAGCCAATATTTAAGCCAATGTTGGAAGAGCCAGTGTGTAAGGTGCTGGATGTCAATGTTGGTTCAGCCAACGGTGAAACCTCTATGCCAATATTGGATAAAAAAAGCACAAACCACGTTGGTCCAACGTGGGCAAGAACGTTGGCAAACCAGTGGTCCAACATTGGCACCAATGTTGGACCACCATTGGATCGGGTGGCGTTTTCGAAAATGCCAACGTCAGACCAATATTGGAACCATTTTTTGCCAACATTGGGCCAACGGGAGTCCAACAATGGTGTGCTGCCTGGGTATGGGCCTATATACTTTATATAACTTACTAAGGGGAAAAGCTGAGCTGGTTTTACCCAAGATACTTTATATACCTTTAACTTACGTGTGAAGGTCGACCATAGCGGTCGAGCGTTACAGTTTTTCATCAACCTCAGCAAACAAATACATGTTGTGTTACAATTATGGCAACGCTGTGTACATAGAATACATATAATGGCCCAGCGAGGAGCCTATGAGCACGAGCAAGGTTTTAATGCAATCGCAATATTACGCTACTACTCGATATTTTCAGTTATATGGGTATCATATTTATTGGCCGTGTTGTCGGGTTACTTGCTACGTTTAATGGCAAATTTGCGACATCCCCGCAAAATTTAGGGGAAAATTTACGTCACGGGGCTTTTGCACCAATTCAGTTTCCCCGTAACCTGCCCGTGTGTGCAACGATGAATGCTAGTGTATTCATAGATAATCTGCCTTGTGATTTCTATATTCATTTAGTACATCGTCTCACACTAAGTACGAGCACACTCGACCCTATGATGCAATGAAGACAATGAAGCAGCTTCCCAAATGCATCGGCACGGCGCGCGCGTGTGTGTGTGTGTGTGTGTGTGTGTGTGTGTGTGTGTGTGTGTGTGTGTGTTTTGCGTTTGCTAACACCGGTTAAAGGGCGCCTGAAAAGAACAAAAAAAATGTTATTAAATGTTATTTATAAACAGTCTGGTTGGGACACGCGTGTCAAAAAATAAATTTTACGCAAAAAAAATTAGAGCAATATTGGCGGCGAGGGATCTAATTGAAATTCTGCGTAATGTTAAGCATCGTAATGTTAAGTGTTCAGATGAGGCTGCGTTGTTAATACAGGGTGCGTTGCTGATTCCACTGAATATCGCGATACAAGCCTCGTCGCCATAACCATTACGAACTAGCGTGCGGATAGAGACCTTTCTAAATGTCGCGGAACGTTTATTGTAAATCCTTGCAATCCAACTATTGTAAAGAGCTCTGTGACGATAACAAAGCGCATTTTCCTGTCAGTAGTTACGTACAGGTGTGCACCCTGATGCGAGCGAACAACAATTATCAGGAGCAATTTTACTTTCTCGAAAATGTGAACTTTAGTACGCAGCTTTGTAGAAAGGTCGGACGTGACCGGAAGAGCGTTCGATTGGGATTTTATATTTTTGTTTATGTATTGTGTCGTAGGCGCTCTTATTTTATCAAGATTCAGAAGCAAACCATGAAGGCACTATTGTAGGAGCGTTATTTAAACATGGCGGAGGGTTTAAATAACGCATAACTCCAGGTTCGGGGATTCTGAAGCCTTGCACTCAACTGGTGACACAAAAAAAATAATAAAATAAAAACAAAGAAGGTAATTACAGAAATATAAAGCGGGGTGGCTTAATTTCAAATCGAACACGCGTGTCGTCGTGGGTATTTTATGTATTTGAAAACGGTGTATATTTTAGTCCCATTTCCTCAATAAACAAAGCAAGTTTTGAAAACTTCTTGGAGAAATTATTTTTCTTCATAAAGTTTTGAGGTGGAGCAAGGTGATATGGTGCATTTAAGCTGCTTGATTTTTCTACCCAGTTTTGTCGGTTATTATAAAAGTTAGAAAAGAAAACGCCTACAGTAATTTTTGTTGTAAATGTACAAGCAGTGGCATATTTTTTTCTTCTTTTATCTAGATTAGAGTGTCGAACCGAAATTTATATCAGTTCGGTTCGAGTTCGGATTCAGGGCTTTCGGTTCAGTTCCGGTTCAGTCCCGGGGAGCATAAATACCGGTTTGAACCGGTTCGAAACGTTTTTAATCGCTCACTTGAGAATACATTTTCGACGTTGTTTTGGCAAAAGGCACTATTTCAACGATGAAACGAGAAATTTAGAGCTTATTTTCATTCGTACAGTCCACTTTCATTTTAAGGTACCAGAAATAAACTCGCGTTATTTAATTTCAACGAAGCAGTAACAACAAGCTAGATTACCATACAGAACGTCGTGTTTATACAACGCAACATCTATTTGTTTACGTCAATCACATATAGCTTACCCGAATCAAAAGGTTGTCCTACAGTCTGCTAGGTCGCCTAAAATACCCGTGATTGGTACAACTTTGTGTCGCAGTAGTAGATATTCAAACCTAGTTGAGCTCTTGAACTTATAGAATTGATTACAGTGGATAAAATCACGACATGGGCACCTTTTTGCCATATATATCATGAAATCTAGTTTACGAAATACGTTTCACGACGCAACGGAGCTAAAAGCAAAAAATATTTTCAAACTGTCACGAAACTTTTAGAACAAGACCTTGCAGTCTACCTTTTATAGAAACAGTGAGCGGCAATCACAACGCTTGATTTCCTGACTAACATTGTTTACACTCAGCACCGTGATGCAGGCGAATAATCATGCAGAAAAGAGCGATCAAAATTGTGAACTCTATTCTTTACGAACCTTCGTATTCAGATTGAATCTGGCCTAAAATGGCTCATACCCAAGTGAACATTTTCGGCATAGCTTCGCGTTTGTGGTTTATTCTCGACAAAATCCAAAACACCACCCTTCCTGATAGGTGATTTTTTTTATTACGTACTACTTGACATTGCAAGTACTTAATTGGTCACTTTCTGGAGGTCTGCGTGCGCAGTTGCAAAAGTTCCGCCACGTGCCCCTGTGTACTTCGTTTTGCCCTGCTCACAGACACATGAACGTGTTTTTAATCACATAAAGGAGGCAATAACAAATGCCTAAATGTTTGAGGAGTTAGATATGTGTCAGGAACACAAAGTTATTTAATGCCGCTTCAAAATTATAAATTTTTATAAGCTCTTCCAAATCACTTGAAGACGTGCCTATCGAGGATAAAAACGCCAGAAAAAACTTACAGAGCACACTTAAGATAATTTGGGGTGCAAGTAGTTATGATGTATATCTTTAGGGTGATCGGCTCTTCATTTATGTCGTCAAATCATCCGTTAGTAATTAAATTAATTTTTATTGTCGTCAATAAAGTTTACTGTAGGAAGTTCACATAACCGCTTCAGACCGACACGGGAGGGCGATACTCGTAAACGCCAGCTGTTGCGTCCGCAGAAACGAGATTTATTGTTCACTGATTGGCAGTGCGAAACACTGGGTCACGGGGTGTGCCAAAAATAACTCTGTGCTCACATTATAAATCTGAAGGTTTGAATAATTGCTTCTCATTATACAGCTGAAGCGATTATTTGTGCGCGATACTTCGTTAAAATTTAGGCGTAAATCTATAAGCTCCCGTGTCTAGCGGTGTGCAACATGCAAAATGTGCAACATAGCGGCGCCCAATCGGGGGTCACTTTCAGCTGCCAGTCTATCGCTCCAGAGCCGTATTTACAGAAAGTATGGCCATTTATTGGGAAGTATAGGGTTCAAATGAGGAGACGACATTGGCCGAAAGCGGACTGGGCGTGGTTTAGGGAGTTTTCACAAATTCGAATGTGGCCAACCAGAAGCCGGAAATAATACACCGGTGGTGGTCGCGAGAAACAAACTTATTAAGCGCATCGGAGTAACTCTCGGTGACTGAAATTATGGTGTACTCGAAGGTTGAATCACGGTCACTGATCTCTACGTCTATTTGCTGGATCGCGTTTGCCCGCTCCGCGAATGCGGCCACTGGCGGCCATCTTATTGGTAGAGTTATATTACCTCTAGCCAATGTACAGCTGGTGCAGCCACTATCATCCATCCATGGCAGACTGCGTTGTGGCAGTTGTGGTGGCAACTGCCATAAAAATAGCCGTGGGTTATATTTCATTCTTGATTGAAATTGTTTGACGTAAGATATTGTTGAAACCCGGCGTGAACGGTAGCTCGATCTTTGAGGACCCGGTGAAGGTTTCACGAAATCGCAGCATCGGGGAAAAGCAGCACAGCACGCATCGAAAGTCTCATCGAATGAATCATCGAAAGCAGACGCCTGTACGGCGTCTGCTTTCGATGCGAGCTGCGCTGCTTTCCCCCGGTGCTGCACTTTCGCAGAACTTTCGCCGGGTCCTCAAGAATGAGGCTACCGTTCACGCCGGGTTTCAAGAATCTGCTTCGTCGAACAACTTCAATCAAGCACGAAATATCACCCACGGTACAGTGCACTAGATCCACGGCTATTTTATGGAGCCTGCCGCCATAGCGCTGTCCGCCATATTACTATGATGGCTAGAGATAATATAACTCTACCAAAAAGATGGCCGACCGTGGCCGCTATCCCGTCCATTGGCGGAGCTGGTCAAACGCGATCCAGCAAATAGACATAGAGATCAGTGATCACGGTCATCGAAAATCATGGTGGAAGAGCGCGACTAGCGGAACGATCGACATAATACGTACGCCAGGCGCCGAGGGCCGGGAATCTGCCGTCCGAGCGGTCACACTCTATCGCAGCAAAACAGAGTTGAGCTGCACATTCGTTTCTTACGTCTTTCTGCAGGATCATGATCGAAACATCACTTGCACCCTATTTTAAATCATGAAGAGTTACTACATTTAACTCTTACGCGCTTATTAGAACCATATATCTATGATTAAAACTGTGTCTCGCTACCACTGCTCGGGGATTATTTCCAGCTTCTGGTTGACCAAGGGTGCATGTCAAGCCCTCTTTCTAAGTCTGGCGCACGCTCTGATTGTGCCCGCGCCTCCGATTGGCCAAACTCTCTCTATTCGCGGCTGTCGATTGCTCTAAGACCCTCTACCTCCTTGGAAGAAACGGAGGGCACTGCAAGTTCCTAGCATCCCCTTGCCGCTTCTCAGCCAATGAGATTGCGGCATTATTCGATAAGATCACCGGAGAACCTATATCGAAGCAATAAGAGCCAACGTAGCAACAGACATCCCGTGTTTCTTAGGCTGCCAATGACTATGAACAACAACGCACAATAAAATTCGAGACTCAACTAGAATGAACCGAGGAGAAACGGAGGTAATTAACAAATTCAGGTGGCAGTGATTAAACCCTCTCTATACTTTCGAGTATGGCACCCATGGCATTAATTTTTTTCAATGTTTTTACACCCCGCCTAAAAACTAATTAAATGTCGGAAACTAGTCGCTAATTAGGAACAAAATATGTGTATGAACTGGCACGTCTGTGTTATTCAATTCAAAATAACGTACTAGCATTTATACTTGGACACAAAAAAACACCAAAGATTCTTGCAGCAAAAACACATTTACTTTATTAAAAAAAACGAGAACGGACATAAGAATTCAGTGCAACCAAGACTCGTGCCATCGACATGCATCATGCTTTTGTGAGACTCATTTTTAGCAGTAATCGGCAACTGGAGTCTCGGCAGTTGTAGCTGTCACCGGTTCTGTACTGGATGGCTCCTTTGGTTCTTTTGGTGGAACCTTTGGCGGAACATTTGGCGGAACCTCTGGTTGTTGTGACGCTGCGGTTGTTGTGGTGGTTGGGCTCGGCTCGACCGGTGGTTTTGGTTGTGGTTGGGACGGAGGTTCTGTTGGGGGTGGTGGTGCTGGTGTACTCTCTTCCGGAGCTGTTGTTGTTCCGGGAGTGGAAGCAGGTACTTCTTCTGGTGAGGCTGGCTTTTCAGGCCTTCTTGAGGGTGGTGGTGGTGGGGCTTAAATAGTTAAAACTTATGAGAATATCAGAGCACGGTGTTCCCAAGAACTGCTCTTTCTGACACAGGCTAAACCGCGGCAATGAAATAAAAAAATGAAACGCCCTGTCCTGTGTGCCTCACTTCTCTGTCCTTGTGCCTTTGGCGTATTTCCCACCATGTATCAGAACCAACTAGCCCAACTCGCAGTCCTAATGAAATAAACAAATGCTGTTGTTTAAAGCTGGATGTTCAAAATAAAATCCCGCTAAAACAACAAAATGTGATTGAAAATAGGAAAGGGGGGGGGGGGAGTGGGGGTCATTTAGTATTTTATGATGGTAATTACTAATTTAAAAGAAGCAAACAAACTACAGTTTCTGACAGCCTAAAAAAAGAAAGCTGAGCGTGGCTTTCTTGGTGGGGGCGTATTGGCGACGAGATGTTTCTCGGCGCCCTCATTAATACCTGCCCCTGGCGTAATACCTACCTCCCCCGAGCGACAAGTTTGATGGTGCATAAAAAGCGTGGTGAAAGCCTGGTCGTCACGTTCCTAAATCAACTCCGTCAGATTTGAATGTTTGACTTCCCACTTACTTGCGTCGATGAGATTAGAAATAACCCTACTCAAGACGTCATTGTGAGCGTTTGACCAATCGTGGAAGGCCGATGACAGCGACGCTTTTAATCGCGCACGTCACCAGTAGAAGCAGATTGAGGGTCGGGGGTGGGGGGAAATCGAAACTACCTTGCTCTCCCCCTCCCTCCATCTTGGCGGCCCCGTTTCCTAATGTGGGAACTGTTGTCACCCAATGACTGAGTTTTTTGTAGTTGTCATTTTGGGGCGCTATTTAAAGCGGCGTCCTATATCTGTGATGTCTGCGCCTTTTGTGTCGAAGACTACAGAGGATGACGACTTGCGTCTTCAAATGAACTTCCAGTTTTTGTGCGAAGTGTTTTGACAAATACATTACATCACATACCTCTCCTCCAAAACAAGGGTAACACACCGACACTTCAGCATGCAGAGTAACAAAACTTACAAAAAACAATTGGATCATATTAAGCTAAAATATGCATCCAGACCCACAAGAAATTAATATTTTATTTGACAATCACTTAGAGTCGAGCATGATGTAGAATACCCGAGACTGTGGTAAAAGCTGGGAAACTTGGTCGAAGAAAAAAGGCAGGGAAAAATAACGTCTCAACGTTGAGACGTTTTTGTCCCCTGTCTTTTTTCTTCGACCCAGTTTCCCAGCTTTTACCACAGTCTTGGGTATTCTACATCATGATCAACACCATGATCAACATCCACCAGCTCGCCTGCGTACTCACTGTTTTTCCTTTTATAGTGACATTATATGATTGTCAACTCTTTCGTATTTTGTGAAACAGCAGGTGTATACTCACTTCTTTCGGGTTCATTAATGTCAGGCTCCTCTGGATCCAAATATCCACTGCACTTCCTGCATTCATTTGTGTACAAACATAGAGATATATATTACATAATACTTACAAATGACGCACGAGAATATGTATAATGAATTGTAGGCCTCAGGACAGAACAGCTCCCCGTTTGGTCATAAACGCCTTTACAATACCTATACAAGCTTTTAGAATCTAGACAGGAGGAACGCCGTAAATGTGCACGCAATTATTCGCACATATGTTTGCGGCTAGGTAATAGTATGCCTGCATTATAAAACGCCCAGCTATAGTCACTGACAGCTGGACAAAGCAAGGTGCGGACTGCCAAGTTCATACTTCTTCTCTCGTGATTATTTCTTTGGTGTTCTGATCGGCAAATAACACACTCTCATCGGATTTCGAGATCCGTGCGACCTGCGTTTTTTAGAGTCAGTGACAAAAGCGCCGACCAAATAGAACACCTGCGATTCAGTCTTGCCGTCCTTGAGAGCATCGCTACGGGAGTAGAGGGAGAAGATGGGTGCCTCTAATGTTTCGCGGCCTCTCTTTCGCGCTGGAGAATCAACGAATGACGCTGTTGGCGTTACTACTTTATCGAATGGTGACTGTTTAAAAATTATACTGTTGCATCAGAGAACACCTAGGACAGTGGTCTCAAACTCATTTGAGTGTGGGTACCAGATAGTCCGCACTGGGAAGGCCGAGGGCCAACGTTAAACGGGGGAGGGGGAGGAAGGGAAGGGTTCAAAAGGTTTAAAAGAAAAGAGACCTCGTGCTCTATGATGTTTATAAACTCAGTTCTGCCAGTGACATCTTTAAGATTTGATTTGTTTCCATGACAACTTTGTGTCCCTACCTGATGTGGTAGCAATAATCAATATGACACCGCCCCGCCAACGTGCTGGCATTTTTAATATAACAAGGGAGCAAGTACGCTGTCGTTCCCGTTGCTCACTTCACTCGGGAATTAAGCAAGCTCAATATGTCTTTAAAAAGCAGTCAGTTAATATGACAGTTCTTGCTTTTCTGACGATTTTATTACAACACTTTCAAAAAATACTTGTATATTAATGGTGATAATTTTTGAAGGTGGGAATCCCGAGCTCGTAGCTTTATCTTTGGCGGTTGCTCCTGCTGAACGAGAGTTCGCGCAGACGAGATGCATTCTTTAACAAAGAGTTCACGCTTGCAGCCTAGTAGTGGTATTGTTGTACATTACTAAAAGCTGTGAAGCAAAAAATAAATCGGAACAAAGGGAAAATGAACGCAGATAAGTATAATCTATGTGAG
>JABSTQ010008410.1:0-36617 GCA_013358835.2 Ixodes persulcatus | reverse complement strand
GCCTTTTGTGTGTCGCAGAAGTCGCTATTGACCCCCTACAAGATTATGGAAGATTAACCCGTCACTCAAAATTCGTACAAAAGCAGCAGCTTCGGTGGCTGGAACGACTACGACATCATATCGATGTCAGCCTCGCCGTAGCTTTGCTCGTCTTGAGACGACCTACGTCACGATTGCGTTCGATGTCACGTGGTCTCCGCTGGGCCTTCTCCGAGCGCTTGCCAGAGTGGGCCGTTTATAATGAGAAATACAGCCACCGGGCTCAAAATACAAACGTGCGATTGTCATCTACAGATATTGTGGATCATATTCAACCTATTTTTGAACACGATGGGAATATTTCAAATTTCGTTGAAGTATCCCTTTAAGGGTATATATAACCAGCACCTTTTTTTATGGATTTTGGTTGTGGAAAATGTTGACGTGGTGACGGTATCTTTCATGAGCCCAATACTTGTCAGTACCAGGAACTGGACGTCAAAAGCTTTCAAATGGCGATGATTGCTAATTGCTATGCAGTCAAACCTACTTATATCGAACTCGCAAAAAACAGTCTACCAGTTCAATATAGCCAGTAATTCTACATGAAAGCTTGAATGAATCTGACAACAAACACGACCTATTTAGAAAAGTTGTTTACTCTCGAAGGAGCGTCTGTACGTCATATGGGACGCTCCGCGTGGCTATTCAGTGGCCGCTTCTTCGTTTTTTAAGGTCTCACCGGCTCATCCTCTCCCAACTTCTGGGCTGTTGACGCGGTTGCCCTCTCCGCAAGCTGGCTTTCCGCCAATGGGACGTCCGCGTTGGGGGAAAGCCAGCTTGCAGAGCTAAACGGCGCTCTTGGCAGTTCGATCTATCGGGAGACGCTACAATTTTCGTTCAAAGTAACCGCAAATTTCGCGATGCATTTTATTTCAGCTAATAGTCTGTTCACAAAGAGTTTGATACAAGGGATAGTTCGATATAATCGGGTTTGACATCATACAGAATGTGCCATTTTAATTCAAACATAATCTAAAAAAGGGGCGAGAGTTACGTGGATGCCTTTTTCACTTTGTGTTTGTGGGGCTCGGCGGACATAGATAAAGGGATAACCGTCACAATATGTTGACTAATTAACCAATATTTGTTAATTAACTTTTTAATTATTGATTTTATGGGGCATGTCGCAAATGCAATTTTCAAGTGTGTCATTGTAAAGGCTATTCCAAATGAAACTGTCCATGAAAGTGATGTGGCATGTGATCTAAATGAACATTTGTTTAAGCCTTACCTCTACAAGCTGTGCTCCTTTAAATATTTCGTCATTGCATATTTTTCAGAATGCCTAGGGATGAAGCACCGTGGCCAAAAACACCATATGGATGTCATTGCTGTAATGTCGACGACAGCAAAAGTGAACCACATACTGGGAGAAAAAATAAACGACTGGCGAAAGCAAGAGGTAAATAAAGAAAGAAGCAGCCGGTTCTCGGCAATGGTCTGCAGTGAAATACAGTGTCAAGCATGCATCCCCCACAGGTACCCACACAGATTGCTCACAGAGCATGGGGTTATGAAACCCTATGGGTTACCCACACGGCTCCCACAGGACTTTGGTCCTACGCAGCTCCTATAGGATGTCTGCAGGACCCACACAGCTCCCACACAGCTCCCATAGACCCACACAGACTGTGCGAGGACCCATGGGGACCTATACACCCACACAAACCCTGTGGGGACCCGCACACCCAAACAAACTGTGCGGGGACCCATAGGGACCCGAACACCCACAGAGTTTCTGTGGGACCCACACGGTTTCATAACCCCATGGGTCTGCGGGTATTTTGAGCGGGGAACTAAAATAATAAAAGCCTCCACATGGCCTCATGTCTCCTCATGAAACGTCATCAGGGTCGGATCGCTCTAACTCGGCCATTGAGCCCTAGCCCACCTTCAGTGCGCTGATTGAACACAAGCCCCAGACGAACAATGATACAGCACACGTGCCCAATTTAGGGCCTCGATGCATCTGACTGTGATGACGATGTAAACGCCTTCTGCCTAGGTGGTGTTGGGTAGAGGGGCTTAGACAACACCACCTAGAATAGTGAAAGCCTCCACGTGGCCACATCTTCCTTCATGAAACGTCATCAGAGTCATATCGCGCTAACTCGGCCATTGAGCCCTAGCCCGACCATCAACGCGCTGATAGGACACAACCCCCAGACGAACACTGACACATAACTCGTGCCTAATTTCGGGCCTCGATGCATCTGACAGTGATGGCCGTGCGGACGCCTTTTGTCTAGGTGGTGTTATGTAGAGAGGCTTAGACAACACCACCTAGAATAATGAAAGGCTCCACATGGCCTCCTCTCCCTTCATGAAACGTCATCAGAATCGGATTGCGCTAAGTCGGCCATTGAGCCCTAGCCCGACCTTCAACACGCTAATAGAACACAAGAGCCAGACGAACACTGAAAGAGCACTTGTGCCCTATTTCGGGCCTCGATGGATCTGATTTTGAAGACTGTGCGGACGGTTATTGTCTAGGTGGTGTTGGGTAGAGGGGCTTCGACAACACCACCTAGAATTTTGAAAGCCTCCACATGGCCTCATCTCCCTTCATGAAACGTCATCAGAGTCGAATCGCGCTAACTCGGCCATTGAGCCCTAGCCCGACCTTCAACGCGCTGATTGGACACAAGAGCCAGACGAACTCTGAAACAGCACTTGCGCCTAATTTCGGGCCTCGATGCACCTGACTGCGATGACGGTGCGGACGCCTTCCGTCTAGGTGGTGTTATGTAGACGGGCTTAGACAACACCACCAAGAATAATGAAAGCGTCCATATGGCCTCATCTCCCTTCATGAAACGTCATGAGAGTCGAATCGCGCTAACTCGGCCATTGAGCCCTTGCCCGACCTTCAACGCTCTGATCGGACACAAGAGCCAGACGAACTCTGAAGCAGCACTTGTGCCCAATTTCGGGCCTCGATGCGCCTGACTGCGATGACGGTGCGGACGCCTTCCGTCTTGGTGGTGTTAAGTAGACGGGCATAGACAACACCACCAAGAATAATGAAAGCCTCCACATGGCCTCATCATCCTTCATGAAACGTCATCAGAGTCGAATCGCGCTAACTCGGCCATTGAGCCCTAGCCCGACCTTCAACGCGCTGATCGGACACAAGAGCCAGACGAACTCTGACAAGCACTTGTGCCCAATTTCGGGCCTCGATGCACCTGACTTCGATCACGGTGCGGACGCCTTCCGTCTAGGTGGTGTTAAGTAGACGGCTTAGACAGCACCACCAAGAATAATGAAAGCCTCCACATGGCCTCATCTTCCTTCATGAAACGTCATCAGAGTCGAATCGCGCTAACTCGGCCATTGAGTCCTAGCCCGATCGTCGACGCGCAGTTCGGACACAAGAGCCAGACGAACACTGAAAGAGCACTTGTGCCCAATCTCAGGCCCCGATCGATCTGACTTTGCTTACTGTGCGGACGCTTTTTGTCTAGGTGGTGTTGGGTAGAAAGGCTTAGACAACACCACCTAGAATAATGAAAGCCTCCACGTGGCCTCCTCTCCCTTCATGAAACGTCATCAGAATCGGATCGCGCTAACTCGGCCATTGAGCCCTAGCCCGACCTTCAACGCGCTGATCGGACACAAGAGCCAGACGAACACTGAAACAGCACTTGTGCCCAATCTCAGGCCTCGATGGATCTGACTTTGATGACTGTGCGGACGCTTTTTGTCTAGGTGGCGTTGGGTAGAGGGGCTTAGACAACACCATCTGGAATAATGAAAGTCCCCACGTGGCCTCATCTTCATTCATGAAACGTCATCAGAGTAGGATCGCGCTAACTCGGCCATTGATCCCTCGCCCGACCCTCAACGCGCTGATAGGACACAAGACCCAGACGAACACTGAAACAGCACTGGTGCCCAATCTCAGGCCTCGATGGATCTGACTGTCTGACTGTAAAGATGGTGCAGAGGTCTTCTGTCTAGGAGAGAGGCCTTCTGTCTAGGTGCTGTTGGGTAGAGGGGCTTAGACAACACCAGCTAGAATAATGAAAGCCTCCACCTGGCCTCCTCTCCCTTCATGAAATGGCATCAGAGTCGGATCGCGCTAACTCGGCCAGTGAGCCCTAGCCCGAATTTTAACGCGCTGATTGGACACGAGCCCCAGGCGAACACTGACACAACACTCGTGCCCAATTTCGGGCCTCGATGAATCGGACTCTGATGACGGTGCATAGACCTTCTGTCTAGGTGGTGTTGGTTTTGTCTGGCAACGGCATATGATGAACATGCCAGATATTCACCACACTGCTGTCCGATTTTCGGAGGACCGCTGCCGATGGCAGCACGGATGGTCCGAACGTCATGTTGTCACGTGCCTTTTGGACCAATTGGGAGAGGAGGTGCGACGTGGCCCAGGTAAGCGGATATTGCGGTGCGCGGTGCGTTACACCGCACGCGAGTCGTTGTTGTGAAGGAAACTGACGCGATCGCGTTTTCCCGGGAGCACAAAACGAGCTGCTGATTTCACGCGTCCATAGCAACTAGGCCTTCTGGGACCGATCGAGACTGTCGAGATACTGATATACGATGAACAGCAGCGGACGCTAGGAGCTATTCAAATGTCAGGTGAATGTCACGTAAAATTCTGAAGAAACGCGGCCTTGAGCTGGGTGCGTAGTCACGCGCTTTGTATGCAGTGCTCAATTCGCTGGAATGGCTCCTAAGGTTTGCTGGGGTTCTTCTTGAATAACTAATGTTCACCCAAAAAGTAACATCACGTAATATCTTCAGACATGCACACTTTAATGCAATATATTAACTTTTTTTTCGAAGTTGGAAAAACCCAAAGGGCGAGGGGAGGAAAAATATTCTTGGTCTCTTGTCTAGGTGGCGCAAGCTACCGCCTGTTATAAATGCCGCCATTAGAATCCATACGTCCATCCAGTAGAAGGAACACCCAGAACTGGGTGGAGCTGAGCGGAACTACGCGTCGAAAGCATGTGTCTCAAACTGTCGAGCGCGTCGAGTCGGAGCAGCCATATTTCCGACAGTTTGCACGTCGTGATTAAGTTATTAAGCGAGAAGCACGATCACAACACGCCGGCGCCATCTGAGAGATGGCTACTTCACGCTTAACTGTCTTGTCTTGGATTGGATCGCCTTGTCCAGCTAGACGATCAGTTACGGTTAATCATAAAAGAAGCAACGATGAACAATTTATTCAACCAAAGGATAAATATTATATATAGATAACGAGATTAGTAGGAGACTACTACAAAATTCTCTACAACATTTTACGATAGATTTGGTGTCTCAAAAGGTCGCTTGTGGCGTTGCGTTAGCTCTCGTAACGCTATATTCCGGTAGCGGGTTGCGAAGATTGCAAGCGCTCTACTAAAACTTGAAAAAGTTGCTCCGCGAAGGAAGACATTGCGAAGGTTCTAGCGGATTGCGGATAACATAGCATAAATCGCAAAATGATCTATTGAAGCTCTCTGTTACCATAGGTGGCTCAAGCGGAGTCGACGTTGAAAAACGAGCCAGAAAATTTGGCAAATGCACAAACTATCCCGAAACTTACACTGAAAGTGCAATCAGCAATTCAGTTTTACCTCGTAAAACTTTAACGTGTATAATTCTTCCGTAAAAAAAATATAAGAGCAACAGTCTTGCCAAGTCAACTGCGGGCGCATTCGAAGACGACCGAGTCAGCGAAGCAATTAACTTGTGGCGTCACCTTCCGACGGCGGAGCGATCAGACGACGCACTCCGTTTTAGCCGATGACAGCGAATTTCCCAGAGGGAGAAGGAGCGCCGTGTCGATGCGCTTCTCACGCTGCTTGATTCGCTGCATCGGATCGCAGCGTCATCTGAGACATACTTGAGCTCATTGAGTGAGGTCGGTTCACACATTTGTAGCACCCACGAGTTAGACGTCAACTAGAGTCAGAACGAAACAGAGTGGTGGCTCACTTGCTGTTGTCGCCCGCGGCGTCTTCAGGCTTCCTTGGCGGCGTGTCTTGCAAGGGCTTTTTGAACACGCCGCCTACTAGAAAGTGGCGGCCTTTGGACTTCTTCGCTGGGACCTGTGTGTCGCCGTTCATGGTCTCCGGGGGCTGTAAAAGAGAATACACGGAAAAAATGAATGCCTTCTGGCATACAAAAGTAGACCGAATTTTCATTTGAGATAGACAAATGGGCAGTATATGCGATCTTCTCGCAATGCCATGAAGCCCAACGTAATAGGCTGTACGCAAAATTCCTCCAAGCTACCCTCATCGTGCCATTCGGAGTCGCCATATTTGTGGAATTCTGCCATCGGTGGACGCAGAAAATCCGGATTCAACTCTGTTTTCACAATTTTAGGATAATGTACTCCTTGATTCATTCAATTGCTGTTTAGATTTGGTGAAACGAATAAAGGAAATATGGCGAAGAGGCTGTGGAAAAGTAATTGCCTGCAACGATGCCGCAAGACTCGCCACTGAAGCAATGAAACAGGCTACCCACCACTCTAAGAAAAAATATGGTCTAAAAGGACTAACGGCAGCGTTTGGTCGTCTGAAGTCCCATTCGCTCCCCGAAGAGACCATCTGGTTCGAGCTAGGTACCGTGCGCAAATGCTGAGGACTAACTGCAGTCGACCGGGTCTAAGCGAAAGGCGCGCGGGAGCAAAAGCAGCCGCGGGAGCGAAAGCGCGAGAGCAAAAGTAGCGAAAGGCGCGCGGGAGCAAAAGACGCGCGGACAAGAAGGCGGCGTCTGCTGCATCGCCGATGGCCAGCGTTAGCGACGCAGTTACTGCTTCGGAACGAAGGGGGAGGTATCCACGGACAATCGGTGCATCAAAAATTTCGGGAGGGGGCATGTTTTGGGGTGGAAGCTGACTTTATAACGATTGCATCCTCTGTTCCACCACGTCGTGGAAGCCAGCGATGACTCAGAGCCGCCATTGTTGATGCACTGGCCATGCGTCTTTTGTCCAATGTCCTGGCTTCCTTCCCCTTAGCATTCTTTTGAACGTGCTTTGAAAGCGTTTATATTTTTTTTTTAACTGGGATGAAAATAGTCATGGAGCATGCACGTGGTAAAAACATTTCCCAAGACAAAAAGATCCATTCTGGTTTCTTTTCTTTTTGTATTTTTTTACAATCTATGTGTTGTTGTTTTTTTCCTCGCAAGAGACGATGCGGTTGCCACGGAGACGCGCATGCGCAAAGTAGGGCAGTCTATGCGGGGATGCGAGAACATGGCTCCTAGGAGCCTATGGGAACGCTGTTTTATAGACTGTCACAAATAATTACTGTGTGTACCGTTACTTCTTAGTAAGAGATACACTCCTTGGAAAGTTTAGCAACAATATTGGAGAACAATATTGGTACGAAAGCAGCACCATATTTGCAACATCGTTCACGGTTGAGATGGTCACTGACAAAACGACTCCTTTCATATCATCAGTATAAAAGTCGCATCGGTAGGCTTTGGGGTGGCGATTGAATTAGCGTGTCGTCGTGTGTGTCTTCACGTGTGTGTTGTGTGTGTGTCATCTGTGTTCTAATTCCTTGTTTATGTTAAAATGTATAATACGCGTGAAAATGTGAAATACGCGTTGTTCATATGTTAATGTAATGAGAGTGGAGAAGATGTACCCCAGCGATGCCTTATTTTTTACCAATTTTGATTTTGACGTTGACTAGCGCCACCTGGGTGTGTAAGGGCGCAATTTAGTGATAAATAAGGTAAGGACACAACATTTAGTCCCAGTGGCCCAACTGCAAGGGTGCAAAAGTTAGTCCTGGGGGTTCAACTTTGAAGGACTAACGGTAGGGGAGCAAAGGTTGCTCCCGTTACCGTTGCTCCCCTTAGAGACCAATGGTTGCGTCAGCGCATATGCTCCATTGCGGGAGCAAGTCACGCTCCCCTTTTTCTTACAGTGGTAAGTGCACCGTCTTTATCGAAGACGCCCTGCGAAGGGCTTAACGGGAACCCCCTAATAAGGCGCAAACTCGACAGTTGATCGCACGCACACTAGATGGCGCTTGTTTTTGCATATAGTGTATAAAAGCCTACGCGCAAACTACTCTCTCCCTGTCCCCGCGGCATCGACCACGTGATAGCTCGTTCACACTTGCGGATCCGCGGGTGCATCCGCGGGGATTTTGACTGCGGGTGGCGAAATTTGCTCGCCGCTGTTGGAATATTCGACGGCGAGAGCAATTGGTACAGGACCGAATTTGCCCGCGCGCCAGACGTTTCTGTGCCACCGCAGCGAATCAGAACGCAAGCAGGTAATGATTTTACTGACGTCACATCCCAGCCGAATCTTCCGAGTTGTCCCTGTTGCCGCCGAAGTTGTCGGAGTTCCCAAGTTGTGCAAATGGCGCCTTCTCTTATTAAGGTTGTGCCGGAAGAAATATTAAACAATACTAAAGAAACATTCAACGCTCTTCAACAGTAGGTATTTGAACAACGAATGCGGTGCGCACAAAGGAAATCTGTGAAATAAAATAGGCGCTAGCGGTAGGTAGATGTGGGGCCTCCGTTTGCTCGCTATTTTATTATGCCATTCTCGTATAGCTGAGAAAATGTTGAGCACTTTCTATGGGCACTGTGGGCTGTTAACTATATTATATCGCTCAGGAGCGTAGTGCTGGCAGCGGGAGCGGTTTTTCACACACTGCTCGAGGCTTCCTTCTCTGGTACACCCAGACACACAAGTTGCAGGAAAGCGGAGGGAGGCAACAAGTGTGAAAGGCGGACACGTTTTTCCTCGAGCTAGCTCGGTCGGCGGCAAGAGAGCTTTCCGCAAGTGTGAAAGAGCCCTGACACTAAAGATTTCGAAAGAGGCAAGGTAGCCCTCTGCACATTCTCCGTCGTCTACTACAACCGGTTCTGTCTGTGTACGGTGGTCTGTAGACATCATTCCCGGCATTGCTTTTGCAATTCTTTCGATCTTTGTGGGCACGGAAGGCAAGGCGGAATCATTCACAACAGAAGTTTTAGTGAATCGTTTTATGAAAGGAGGGCCCTATGTTTCATTGTTCTACGGGCATTTCAAGGCTTTATACCGAAGATTATTTCACGTTGCCCACTCTTTCCAATTACGAGTCGGAACTTTTCCAGTAGCGAGCACCGTCTGGGGAGTTGTCTGCGAACTACAAATGAAGGGCAGCCAAACATGCCTGCGCCCGTCAGAACACTTTGTACATCGTGTACATCACAATTTATTGTGTTTTTGTTTCGGTTTATTTTTGCATTTTGCGATCTACATATTCGTTGCTCGAAAGAGTGGTTAAGGCAAAATGCACTCAAAGATAGTTAATGTAAATGTTCGTTCATTAGGACTTTTTTTTTTTTTTAAATATCATGCTAAAGAATCCTACGATATGGCGCTTGTTTCGAGCAGAACGCATATCTGCCAGGCTGCCTTTCTTTCGTAACTGTGGTAATAGCCTCCAATACAAGAGTCTATGCTGTGGTTATCCCAAAACGGTCGTAGCGTTAAATTTTTAGGAACTTCTGATACGATATCCTAAGCATTACGCGGATTGGGTGTCATTTATATTTCTTGCTTCCTTCAGAGGCTGACGACCCGTCCGTGTTCAATTCCGAAAACGTACGACTGCGCAGATTATCCCTCGCTAAGCTGTAATCTCGTCCCGTTAGGGAAACAATTTACGTTATGGAATGATAAAAAGGAACATCAAATTAGCAGCGATTTACATTTAAAGTCCTATATTGCATGGAATGCTCTTTCTAGGAGCGATTGTGTCATATATTTGGAAGGCACTGAACAGTCGTTACGATAGTGATGAACCTACTTTCATGAATTTTTAGGAAACTAAATTTGTGTGTCACGTGACAAGGGGTTGGGAAGAGCGGCAAGTAGGGAGGTAGTGGGGTAAAAGGGCACTCTGGGAAGAAAAGTAATTTGGGGAGGGGCAAGGGATAGATGGGAATGGGAGGCAGATGAAGAGGTCGAGCGGACACTGTAGAAGGACGAGGATAATTGGGAAAGGGGGAGGGTACAGAAAGGGGAGAGTAATGGGAGAGGGGATTGGCGTGTCAGGAAGTATATTTCCCCGCTCAATTTCACGACGAAACTGAATTGCAGAGTCACATGACCAAGAAGGAAGAGGGAGGGATGGGAAGGTAAGGAATTGGAGGTAGGTGGGGAGGAAGGAGAGATGAATGGGGAGGACCAACACCACCTATATTCAAGGCCGTAGCCCTTGGAGGCATGACGTCACTTACGTCAGAAGGAGGAGCCAATCTTTGAATTTTGGCTTTGCCTTAGGCTTCTTCGATTTACCCACTTTTCTGGTTATGTTTCGTTACAAACAGTCGGTTATTTAAGCACCGTAGTAGTCGTAGTGGCATATCCTAAATGTTGCTAAATATAATTTTAAGTTCCCTCGTTTGTTTCAGTTTGCGTTTTTATATAACAAAAATAATGTTGTATCGTTATTATATTTCTGAGCTGGCTTGCATCTTCCGTTTATGTCATGTGTGCATAGTCTGTGAGTGTTTCTGGTACGGCTACTGCGTTCTGTTTCGGCTGTGGCGCAAGGAGCTGCACGAAGTCTCTCAAGCGATGTCGAGAGGCATCAGTCGGCCTTCGTTTTAGGTGGAAATGACCAAATTTACCTATGCCGGTGGCTTGGCTGCATGGACACCTTTAAGAAGTACGAACGTTTTTGCCATTTTCGTGTCAAATGGGACACTACGCGATGGAATCACGCATCCATATCCCTGTTTATCAAGACCTCCGTCTCTTGTTGGTGCTACTGGCTCAGGAAGGGTTTGGTGTTGTGATGATGTGTCGGTAGAGGTGCAAAATAGCCATTCGACTGAGAGATATATAGAGAGATAAGTCATTAAAATAATAAAATAATAAATATCTGCGTAGTAAAACCGCACCGAACGTAATAATTGAATTGAATTTGATCCCAGGCAGCACGTCCCAGGCAGCACACAGTATTGCGCCAATATTGGCGTAGGATCGGAGAAATTGCACCAATATCATTCTGGTACTGCCGATATTGGCGCTGGATTGTAAAGATCGGGCCAGTATTACTGCAGTGTGGCCGATGTCGGCATGAACATCACTTGGGTGGGTCAACGCCACGCTGATATACAGTATCCTGCGCCGTTTTCCCGTAACTTGTCGAGTCTGAAACGGCTATATCGGCCGGTATTAGCGATTCTTGTCCGTTTCTAAGACGATACTGAATCGGTGAATGGCGCCGGCCGCCGCTGTTCCCACGGGCCGCGCCGAGGGCTCGCCGGGCAATCAGCGGCTGGAACTGGGTTTTTCCGTACAAACAAATGGAAAAAAACTCTTTTTGTAGTAACCTTTATTGGAGAGTAGTACAAAACGGGGCGCGCGTGATGTTTCCTAAAATCTTTAGTTTCCAAGGTTTGCGGCACAATTAATGTTGTTTTTATACAACCATGTTTCAGCGGTGATTTCAGGTAGCGCGTCCCGACCTAGGCGCATCCTAACTTCGGCAGTAATTCGCGGCGCGTCTGTTTGGTAGTCGGGGGTGCCACCATTGAAGCCCCTTCCACCGTATCTGTTTCCCAGCCCAAATGGCCGATTAAAGCCAAAATAGAAGTCACGTGCGGTTCCTCGAGTGGCCGGTGCGGGCGAAATGGCGGCGTTGCGCTCGGTATTAGCTCGGTTCTCGAGTACGGATCGGTGCCACTTTTTCAGAGGAGGCTCTATGGCAGTTTCCCAGCTGATAGGTTCTAGTAACGTTGGCTTGACCCAAGTCCACTGACACCGCAGCGGCCATGTTAACCGATATTCGCCCATCTCTGCCCAGAGCTCGAATGATATCGCCGATTCTGGCACATTTTTAGAACGATCGTTAAGCGATATTGGCCCAATAGTGGGCCGTGGTGCAAAACATGAGACTGGGCCAATATTGTGAGCAATATTCCCCCGACGCTGGCCCAGTGTCGGCGTGCTGCCTGAGGTAGTGTTAGGAGTTGTCGCCTAATATTTTATCACACCCGTCAAGGAGCTGTTATTTGTACAAAACAAAATTATCTTTCAAGGCGTGCGAGCGTCACTTCACGGACGAAGACATAGGTCGAGAGGCTTGATATCTGGACGATGCTACTGGGCTTTTGTTCACTGCCCCTTTGACACATTTCCGCCTTCGTGAAGAGGCAGTCCCATCGAAGTTCCCCGGCTGTCCATCTTACTTATCAAGAAAACGCACCAGAAGGGAGCACCCAGAGTCGAAACGACAGCGTCTAGATACATCTGTCATGCAAACAGCGGTTGCTGCATTCATGAAGACGTTTCGGAAGGAAGAAGAAGTGGACAGGATCCTCAGCGTAAACGACCAAGCTATCCACGCGAGAAGAGCTCTCGGTGTTCTGGCACGCTATCGAAGGCAATGTATCCCTCACTGTAGTGCACACTATTGAGGGTGAAGCGCCGTAGATCAAATACTCGATTGTTTTGAATGCTGACCTGACGCTAACATTCTACATTGTGAAGACACCGGTCAAAAGATTAGGAATCAACCTGCACGTTTCACCTGTGGTAAAGAGGAAAAAAAAGGTGATGGAACTCTTTGAGGACTTCGAGAAGTGGGACAATTGTTAGCGGCGTCACATAACACTACGTTTTATTGAACAACTATAAAAAAGTTGGAGTTGCTAAAAATGCCGAACCAGCGCCAGCTTGTCCCGAACCTGGCATTCCAATTGCTCGCCGATGGACGCACGAGCGAGCTGGTGCTGAAGCATGTGCTGTAGTGCAGCACAACTATTTTGCTGAAAAACGTTTGTTGTAGAGTGAACGACAGGAATGTTCAAGCGAATGACAAATCTAAGAAACAAAAAGCTGAAACTCTGCAAAGCAGAACTTCTTTTTGGTAAATTATAGTTTGTATAGAATCATATTTAGTGTTTGCACATATACCGAGTATATGGTGCAGTGTAGATAATCATATAATGCACATTTTCCTACATATACCTGATCCAAAATCATATAATGTTTGTACATAATCATACATAATGTTTGTACACTTATCGTGTTTGTCTATAATGTAACGTGCATAATCATAAAATGCACATATTCTTACACATTATTTGTCCGCAATCATAATGTTGTTTCTAGATAATGATATACGTTTTTTTTGTATACAATGTTATATATTTTACGACAAAATCACGTCCTCCGTAAAACATCGCATATTTAAGGGAATGATTTGTTTATCCTCTATGCCTCACTCCTCGAGGCCTAAATAAAACCCACGCTGAAAAACTGTCAAATAGACAAAACAAACTTGTTTCTCGACGGAGAATTCACGCGCGATTCTCTCCCTTTCGCACAATACCGCAGCGCCTGTCTTTCGCTAACGCTCTCACTCTTGCGATGTCACGGGAGGAGCACTAAGGCCATGCGTTCATCTAGGTGGTGTTGGATGGGGCGAAGGAATCGGTGTGTCACGTGGCATATATTTTCCCGCTATATTTGGCGGAGAAACATCACTTTTCAAAGGTCACGTGACGTGGGGTTACGTGACGTCAATTTCCCGTACTAAATTTAGCCGAGAAACTGGATTGGTGTCTAGCTCACAAGACGTGAATTTTTCCCCTAAATTAAGTGGGTAACTAAAGTGGTGTATAGGTTACGTGACGCAAATTTCCCGCTAAATTTAGTGGGGAAACTGAATTCATATTTCGGCCACAAGATGTGAATTTTGCCCCTCAATTTTGCGGGGAAATCGAGTTGACTATAGATCCCCTGCCGACGATTTCCCTGCTAAATTAAGCGGAAAATGCACGGACGGACTACATTTATTTATTTATTTATTTATTTATTTTTGGGGGGGGGGGGGGGGGGAAGGCGCAGCGTTATAAAGCATTTCAGACTTTAAAACTTGCGCTTGCATTTCGATTTAGCCATCAAGCCGACATTTTCACAAACGAATTTTCTGAGGAATATATCAGCCTTTCAGGCAACATGTCTACATTGAAACGAAGAAAACGATTTCTCAACACCACCAGGTAGTTGGGAGGCCGATGTAGTTATGACGTTGAATGCCTTCCGCCCCAGCGCCATTCACGGAAGTACAGTGCAAATGTAGAGACAACTCGGGCTCGAACGGAATCGCGAAGCTTAACGAAGAGATTCACATCGCTTCCGTAACGAGGGTTCCACACCGTCAAGATCGACGTTTTTAGCAAACGAAAGATCTGAGGATGCGGAGATTTCTGCCAGGCCAACCATACCCTCCCCCCCCCCGGATGCGCTGTTAATAACGCACCCATATATGGCACCCAGTGAATACCTTATATACACAGCTTGCAGGTATCGCCATTGCTAAGGACTGACAGTTATTTCTACTTTCTGGTTCCCTGGAGTTCCTACTGCGGTGCGAAGCTAACACGGTGAACCGAAAGTTCACGGCACATATGAGACCGGCACGGCCGCGAATGTCTTCAGAGGCAGTACAATCCTCGGATATTACCACTAGGCGAGATTGTAGCGCGTTGCCGCCACCAAGCGGCAATGCTCGCAACTACTGTACCATTGACCATGCAGAGGCCCGCGACGTCACGAGCTCAATAGGAAATTACACTTCTTGCTGGCCGATTTTGAAACGAGAGGTAGAGAGCTCGCGAGCATGTCATTTCGTTCCCATACCCCCTTAATCTGGTGAACCAAATTTTAGAAAAATCCGCGACTACCCAACGTTTTGCCGGAGGTTCCCTCTGACTAAACAACCTAAGTGAAGAAATTGTTTTAAAACTCCGCCTGTAGACCATCGTAAACCCTCTTCTAGTGATCTGAGTGTACAGCGCAGAAGCGTGCGCAAAAATTTATAATCCGTACAATATAAGGTTTCACCCATCTGGAAACAGAAATGCCCGTTTTGCGATGTTTTCTGCTCCACCCTAGACCCTTTTTAAAAGTCGGCGCCAACTTATGTCTGCCATTCCTTGCTCGAAAATACCCTGAGGATGGATTGGACACGAGGGTGACGTCAGAGTTCGGCGTGAACTCGGAACCAATCACGCGCATCGTGTCCAAGGAGTGGAAACCACCAATGTTTCTTCGTGAACTTTAGAAAAGGGTCTACATTGAACGAATCATTCAGGAAAGGCGGCATCTTTTTACCTTGTCCGCGCAGGAGTCCACCTTGCGTTTTGGTCCATCGTGCGGAGTGCGCGGGGTCGAAGGACCGCCTCCAGAAAGGCGAGAAAACTCTTGCATGTGCTCCTGTTCGTCGTGCCGCGTGGAAGACATTGCGTAGTGTGTGCCACTGACGCAATCCGTTTTCAAGGTTGCGCTGCAGTTGTCAACTTCGCATTTCCATCGGAAAACGTTGCGAGACTGTGAAGTATACGTGAACGCACATCCATTGTGCATGGCCTTGCGGACTTTTCCGATTTTCATGATTACCACTACGGCTTTCGGTGGATCCTGCGAAGCGGCCGCCGAAGACCCAGCATTGTTGCGGCCAGTCGAGTTGTTGTGCACAGCAGGCTCGATGGACGCCTTCAAAGTGGACGGAAGGAACGCCATTGCAGTGTCGTCAACCAGATTGCTCCGGATGCGCGCTCTGAGTCCCACGTGATCTAGTGGCCACACCGGGATATGCGTCCTGCAAAAAGAACACTGTGAGATTCACTAGACAGACAAGGAAATCGGAGCTGGCAAAAAATAAGAAAGCATTTAGTAGTAGCTGTACTTTAAAAGGGAGATGCAACCATTTTTGTACTTTCAGTAGATACCCGCTTAGGATTATTCCCGGACATTCACAACCTACAAAGCACTCGTAGTATTTTATTTCTCCACAAAATGGCAGCCGCAGAATAAATACGAAAAAAACAATGTTGCACTTTTGTGCTCATCCACAGTATACAAAGCGATAGCGGCGATGTCGCGGCAAAGTTGTGGAGCATCGGCGTCGCGTTTATGCACCGTAGGGTGTGAGAACAAAAGCGTTAGGAACAAAATAGACAACTGACCATCTTGTTTCGAACTCTTTTGTTTCTCTTTTGTTCCCATGCGCTTGAAAGCGCGTCTCTCAGCACGAGCTTTTGGAATTGGCAGTGCTACATCGGCATTTTGTTATAGGCAACTTTTTTTTCCAGAAAACGCGTGGAGTGGGCATCGCGTACTGCAAGAACCCTATATATCAGACGGGTTGCTGACTGTGTGGCGCAGCTCAGTAACACCCGCGTTCCGCACGCAGCGGACCCGGGTTTGATTCATGCGGGTGGTGGGCGCTCTTTTTCGATGATTTCGCAACGTCGACGACGGGCGCCCTACAGCGTCAATTACAACATTAATCACTACAACATGAACAGCTACAACAACAGCAACGGACGTCATTTCCAGAGGCAAAGAGTCCATAACCGCTTTCGCTGTAAAACGAACCGCGCTCACCCTCTCAACTCGCAGCCACCAGCAGCCACGTGTTCTGGAGCCAATTAAATTTCGCCAAACTTTGATGGAGCTATCGTGGCTACATATCTTCGCCACGCACTGTGGCTGCCAAAGCACAGGGGGCACGCTGAGTTCCATGCATTGTCGTCGCAGCGATTGGGAACGAGCCACTACCCGAACGCATGTCGAGGAATTGAGTGTCACGAGCCCAAATTTAATTATCACGCAGTGCTGCTGTCGATCGCACCAGCCGCATTCACATATCCTCAAAACGAGGATCGCAATCCCAGGGTTTGCGTTGTTGGCGTTGTCCACGCAACGTTGTCATAACATTTTGCAAGGGAGAGACCCAAAAACAAAAACTTTCCCTTTTATGTTTTGATTTCCACCGCGAAGACGTTTCTAATTCAGTGGCTTTGTCTTCGAGGTATCTTTGGGACAAACTAGTGCCATCAAGCAAGTGGAAAGTGAGAAATATTTCTACCCAATATCGTTGCACGCCCTTTTTTATTGCTAAACCTGATTTTTCTTGCATTCTTTCCCACCATATAATATTTTCTGCCTCTTACACACCCTTTTACACAGAGCTAGCAAGGTAAAATATTTGAAACAAGTCTGCTCAGAGGGGAGCGGGAAAGAAGGGGGGGGGGGGGGTCTGCCGAAGGAAATGTTATTCCATCTTAAAACGGAAGTTAGTCCAATGCCAGTATAACCTCAAACGTACGTTGCAAACATGATAACTGCTAAACAAATATATAACCATGGTAAATTGTGGAAACTAAAAAGAAAAAGTATAGTTTCCACTCTTAAATTAATAATTCTGTTTGGTGGCCAAAAGTCGGTTATTGTGTTCTACCGTAAAATACCGAACATCCGTCCATTCCACAATAAGCATCCACCCCTCGATTCTAAAATACTCGGGGAATATACGAAGGAAATATATTTACATACTGTTGACTTAAGGAGCGCAAATTCCCTATTTTTACATTATAACTTCAAATACTGAGGGACGCCTGCTCGGGATTTTACGGGTTTCTGTTCTTTTTAAGTAGGAAGAAATTTGCAACTCGTTTGGACACCAAATTTGCGTGACCGGCTACTCTACATAAAAAAAAACGGGTGAAAAACGAATGGGGCAAGAGTTATGTGGCACAGGTAGAGGCACGACTGCTGAAACTTGTAGTGTTTGCCATGCTCAGCAAACAAAAAACAATAAAAAAGCTCAGATATTTGCAAGAGGCACTGCATTAAGTATAGTAGAGGGCCGGTGACTCATGGAACACAACCAGGACTTTCCTCAATAAAGTTGCACGTGATTAATTTTCTTGCCGACAACATACACAAATGAAAAAGCGGTAAAAGTGCAGGCGAGCTGGTGTAAGCTATACAACATGATTGAAACCTGAGACTGTGGCTTGAAAAATGGAATCTCTTCCCACTTCACGAGTTTCCGTTTTTCCAAACAACAGTCTCAGATTTCAATCATCATGTATAGCAGGCACAACGCACGTACAAGTGATTGCACTATTTAAAAACGTCGTATCACACGCGAAGTATCAAGAAAAAAAAGGAAGTCACAAAATTTATAGTCCAATGATTAATGCGGTGTCTTTTAGTAATATTTCCAAATCTTCAAGTATATGTTTAATGGCTTGGATGGTCCCCAGTATTCATACTTTTTAGTAGGCTATAAGGTTATTTACTGAGCAAAGAAAGAATAAAGGAAGCTTAGGACAATAGACGACGAACATTTTTATCATGAAAAAAATGTTCGCGGTCCGTCTTTTATAAAAATAAATGTTTGTCGTCCATCGGGCCTCGAGTCTGTTTTATTCTTTCCGTGGTCAGTCAAATTTACAAACACACTGTTCAGTTGATTTAAAGGTTATTTGTTGAGATCTGAATAGCATCCTTCAATGTGTATCTAGTGTCGTAAAAAACATGACAGTCACAAAATATATGGTCGTTGTCTTTCGCTACGCCAAAATGCTGACAGCTGGGACTGGCTATAGGTCCAGACATGTGCCTTCATACATTAGTGTAGGCGAAATTCAAGCGCAAGCGATGCAAAAGGGATTTAAAGTTTGGTGGTAGATTATTTGGAAGTGTGTTCTTCACCTGTGGATCGATTGTATACTCTGGTTTAAAGTGGTACTTCGGTGATAGCCACAACTCTTGAAACTTCTTTTCCAAAAAAAGTGTAATAAGCGCTCTAGCTTTAGCTTTTGCAAATGGAACTTTCTCGTTTACTTCAGACATGTCCTCTTGCTTCCGCTTCATCTGCTGTAGGTTATTCTGGTATTCTTGAGCGGCCTAGTAAGAATGGAAACATTACGCCACGTCCATCTTTCTTGGCGGTAACCTAGGTAGACAAAACATCATAGACCTAACATGGGTTTGCTAAAGTCGCCGCAGAATACTTCAAAGAATGCTGTGTGGCAAGTGAGTCTGTGAAGATCACCCATCTAGTTTGAGCCGTTTCTGTAGTAATCTGTTGTAGAGCCATTTTTAATTCATGCAGTTCAGCAGTTGTAAATCAAACGATACTCAAGTTCTTAAAAGTCAGAGTTGTAGTGAGAGCCAACATGGGCACTGCAGATGCTGATGTTCAAGCACACGACAAACCCCAGTTTATAACTGGAAGGAAGCGCCGAAAGACGGGGACAAAAGGAGTAGGTAGTCATGAACAACCAACTAGCCCAACTTAACATTCTGACCCAGTTTATACTTGGATCCGATTAAAATGTGTTTTGTGCTTTATTTCATGCTGCACAATTACTAGCTGTGGCTGCACTGCCCAGTCTACGAGTCCTGGCACATAAAGAGTGATCACCGGAATTTGTAACATCTGGTGTGGGCAAAACGGTGTTTCGTTGAATGCTGTCTATCATGGAATTCGGCTATGTAACGCTTTCAAAGCTCTTCCGATCCCAAAGCATGGTCGATTATGAATTACGTTAAGTAGATGGTGCTGCTTACGTTGAACTTTGTACAGAAAACGCAAGCCCAGAGTTTTCTGCATGCACACGGTAGCTAGAAGGAGAGCTTTTGCTTCAGCGAGTATACCGTTGACTGATGTATACAAGGCACACCGAGGCATGTTCTAACAAATTTGTACATTTCTGCCTGAATACGTTTTGTACTGGTTACTGAAATAAAAACTAAAACAAGAATAGTATACCGAAGTTGAGTATTTTTAGAGCAATTTGCAGCTTGAGCATAGGAGAACATGGCTTGCGCCACGTTCTTTTAGTTAAACAACGAGGACCATTGCATGCAGAACCACGCTTCTTCTTTAAATGTTTAATATGCTGTTCCAAGCTGATTTTATGCAACTTACATAGCCAAAACGTTTGGTCACAGGCACATATGATGAGATTTCCAGCAAAGATCATTGCGTAATGCTTGACTGATATTCGAGTGAAAGCCATTGCGACTTTCTTTCCTGCTGATACAAACATGCCATCGATTTGCAGAAAAACGAAAGATTTCAGCTAGAGCTCTCTGGAGTTTTCTCTAAGTGATTAGCACTGGTTTATCAAATATCTTATTCAGTTATAAGGTCTGAATTTTCTGAGAAAGTTTATTATGTAAAAATAAAAGAGCCACGTTGAAGAGTAGGGCTTAAAACGCCTCCCTGTGGGCTCCTCGCTTAAGTGAGTGCTAACTTGTGTTTCCTTTAAGAGTAGTCATATAAAAATTATGGCAAGGAAGGTAATCGTTTACACAGTTGAAAATCGTTGCAATGCCGTGTTCAGCCTAGGAAGGCCATATGGAGTGATGTGTACTAAATCGAACGCCTTTTTTATGTCAAATAATATGGTCAAGGTCGTTTTCTTGTCAGCAATATATTTTTCAACTATGATAACAGGGTCAATCACACTGTAAGTGCCTAATGGTCCAATTCGGGAGCCCAATATATCATTTTGGATAACACTCTGCTTTCTAGAGATACAATGTTATCCTTAGTAAAATCATGCGTTTCATAATATTTCATACACAAATTGTCAAATCAATAGGTCGGAAAGATCCCAGATCAAGTGTTGAGTGACCAGGTTTTAAAATTGCGGTTCGTTGCCTTGCTTCCACTCACGCGAGAACACGCCATTGTTGAATGATTTCTTAGTGTTCTAGATGCCCGAGTCGGGAGTTTCCGCTTAAAAGGAAGCTTGAACACTTCTTTAAACAATGAGATAGATGTTGATTCCAGCGTAGTTTTATCCTGTAAGTCTTAATATCACTTTCGTTTTCCCCGAAGATGTATATAAATGCGAGAAAACACGGAAAACCTCCAATTGGTCGGTACATCATAAGAAGATCTTACGGCAGTCAAGTGTGTGTCGCTCGAGGGCCGCGCGTGCAATTGCAAACACGCCAGGTGTATTTCTCCGCACTGGCACCAGTCATGGCGTCATTTTCTGCCCTTTCTAAACACAGCAAGGGTGCGCGTTCACAGCTTTGATAGGCACTGGAGATGCGCGAGAGGGGAGATTCCGAAAACTTCTTTTGTGACGTCACGCTCTGGGAAGGGGAGCCTTCAGCCGCACTTTTATAACGATTTTCTACAGCCTCCATGTACCAAATTAAGAAAACAAATATTTACATTTTTGATATTTCTTGGAGGTCAAATGAAGTCGACTTAAGTGCTTCCTCAAATATAAAACCGTTTTAGCTTCTCTTTAAGCGTGAGTGTTCGCTATACGTTACACCATCTGGTCCAGGCGTGGATTCTAGAGCGCAGCTCTTAGGCGCCCGTTTCCGGCTTGAGCGGCGTCGGCGTCGACGTAACCGCGCGGTGCACTATGGGAAATTTCCCATAATGCACCGCGCGGGACCCTCGTGATGTCACGTGTGACGTCAGGAGGGCCCCCGTGGTGCATTATGGGACATTTCCCATGATGCAACACGCGGGGAGGAGGAGAGGAAGAAAGACGAGGGGGAGAGGAGGAGGAGAAGGAGAAGGACGAGGAGAAGGGGAGGAGGAGGGAGGAGGAGGAGGAGAGGGGATGGGGAGGAGGGAGAGGGAGGAGAGCAGCTTGAGGGTTGGGGGGAAGAGGAGGTGAAGATGAAGGGGAGGAGAAGGACGAGGAGGAGGAAGAGGAGGGACGAGGGAAGGAGGAGTAGCGGAGAGGATGAGGAGGTGAAGAGGAGGGAGGAGGGGTATACCCTCCCCTCGGTACTCTTTTCTCCTCCTCCTCAAGAGCTGCGCTCTAATTCGGCGTTACAGGGTGTTGTAAACGTCGTTTATTTTTTATTCTCCAGTTCTGTGGCCCAGGTTCTCGAAAGTGTATTTAAGTCTGGGGAAGATTGTTTGGACCTTGGAGTATCAACTTGGGTGTTGTTTTGACATTTTATATGATATGACGTGTTGACGATAAGCCGGCAAAAGGCATCGGGAACCTCAATGTCTGAGATGCCTTGCCGTAAAGAAAGAGTTCTAATGCAAAAAGCTGCGTAGCCGAAATTCAAAATCCACGCACTACACTCCCGAGCTTAGTGCGGTTTCTCCTTGCATCCAACAATGAGCAAGGATGTTTTCGTCGAAGCTGGCTAAGAGCAACTAAATGCTTGCGCACATATTTTGTCACTTTACACGCGTTTAGAACGTCAACACGCCTTTTGTTCCACCTGTTTTTTCTTCTCTTTCCTCGCCTTCGAAACGCACGTAGCCTCTTATATTCAATATCAGTATCTGTACCATTAAAATGCAGTGTTTTTTTCGCTAAGCATCTGCCAAACACTGTGAAATTAAAGGTACTTACTAACTCTTCAGTGGCCGTGGCGGCTGTAATTTTTTTTTTGTAAGTTTACAAACCTTGCTTCAATCGGTTACCGAAACTCTGCGTGGTTTCCTAGCGCTGTCATACCCATAGACAAACGTCAGGACTGGTATGAAGTCTTTCTCTCTCTTGCTTCTAGGTCAGCTGACCGCGCAACCTTTTTTTACGAAGTCTGCCGAAACAAATGTTAGGTCTACAAAAATATTTACAGTTTCTCCTCTATCAAAAGTTGGAGTATCGTTCTCCATCAGGACTAAATTTAGGCTCTTTGAAACATCATTATTTACGCATCCCCATTTATCGTTACCTGCTCCACACCAGAATTCATCATGGGCATTGAAGTCACCACATTGTATATACGTTGAAGGGTTGCCCTGTACAATCGCTTCAAGCAGCCAAGAATCAAACGGTGTCTGTGTGAAGGCGAGAAATCACAGTAAAGCTGTGGGATCTGTTTTTCACTAACCAGCTTCTACTTCTTGTCCGACGCTTCAATAATGGCTCGGCTACTTGTTCACGTTTTACTGTGGTAGGCCCAAAGGTTGCAATCTGTCCTTATCTTCTCTTTCTTGTCAGTATTGTTTTCTCCTGTTTTTGTGTGTGGCGCATCGTAGTCAGAGTCTATAGCTGCTTGGCAGCGTTCCGCTCGATCGGTTCAGGTTGTTGCTCGTATTTTGTATGTGCCAGGATTCTAATAAGAGCCGTTTCATCCCTTTTCTTTCTCTGTCGATGACGAAACTGCAGCCGAAGGCGATGGCGCGGCCGGACTTCTGAGCATGTTCCGCCAGCGCGTTGCCTTGGATTTCTTTCTTCTTCACGTCTTTCCATAATATTTTCTATGCTCACAAGGCCTGGTAGATTCGACGACGGAGACATAGACTGCCCGGTCACAGACGTAGAGCGCGAGGATCTGATAGCACAGATCATCAAATAGCCATCTCTCGGGGAATCTGGACGTTAACGCACAGCTTTTGCAGCGGCGAGGACCCGAAACACACTTTCGAGTCCTCGCGTCTCGCCGGAGCGTCTCGCGGAAACGGCGAGACGCTGCGTTTCGGCGTTTCGCCGCAGCGGGCCACCAGTCACGTGGCTCTCCTCTCATCCGTTGTCTGCCGCTCCATTTTTTTCGTTTCGGCGGCCGCTTCTCGTTGCGATCTGCCAGGCTTTGTCAGTATATAGGAGGCTATGGTAATACTTATGTCTGAGGAGACCTTCGGGAAAGTTCTTTATTCCCCCACATACGAGGCATCGGATTCAGCACAAGGAATTCGGTAAATCAGCCCCGTGAGCTTTTTCTTTGGGGATGGGGGGGGGGGGGGGATCCTTTGGAAGAGGAAGATAACGACCAATGGTTCATACGGTCTTATGAGTAACTGCGATGCCTAACGTCCTCAGAGAGCGGCCGAGGACGTCACTCGTGTCATGGAGATACGGGACGCACATGCGGATGAAGCTGTTTTTGTTCTTGACTGCAGGAGGGTGACGTAATCTTGTTGACAAATCTTGTTGGTTCTTGTTTTCTCGGAAGTCTCGTTTGTTTAATATCGACTTCCATGTTAAGATACTTCTTTGTTGAGCATACCGTGAGGGGGCGTCGGCATCCAAAAAACACCGACACCACAGAGTATTTGTGAGGTGTAAGCTGGTCTGACGAGAAGTTTAGGTAACGACCGGTGTGCGTTACTTTCCTGCATACTTGGAAGGTTAAATGGTTTCCTGCTTTTTCCACGGACCCATCCACAGAAGTAGCTTTGTTTACTACAGCTGCACATATCAATTTTCTCCACCGAGCCACAATAGGCTGTGGTTGCAGAGGAATTTCGGGTACTATTACGGCGAATATGAGTTGAAACGCCATGACACCTTGTGCTCTGGACTATTAGTGCTGTTTGTCGTATCACTGGGCAAACACTTACGCACGCTGGGGCTGATACACGTTTACTCCTGTGCGCGTTACGCCGTTCCAATCCCCGTCACGATGGGTGCACCATGCAACCCAATGTCTATAGACACTTGTGAAGGCCACAATTTTAGATAATTTGCCTCTGCATCTTTGCCAGTGAAAGAACAAATTAAATTGTTATTGACCAACTTGCTTTTCACTTAAGTGAATTTAACTTTCTTCTGCAAACAGCTGCACGATTAGGCCTTTCTTGAGCATTCATCAATACGCCTTCATAACTGGAATTTCTGCCGCTACATTGTAACTGATAAATTTAGCTGGGGAATACTTTAACAGGCATAACACAGCAGTGACGCACGGCCTGCAGGTATAGTGTTCATCCCATATGGCAACAGGCAGGTGTGGGGATCGAGAGAAACCCGTAGCCCTGGGTTTAATAGCGCGATCCTTGGTTCTTTTGAATGGCAAGTGTTAGGCATGAAACCGTTTGCAAAATTTAATCAAAACATGCTCTGCGGTACTTTTGTGCAGGGCCTCAATTTGTGCAGCAATCAGTTTGTGATAAGTGGCTCACACTTATATCTTCGTTCATATTGATGAAGAATGACAAGTGTGACCTTGTGACTTTTGCAGTCCATACCGCACCTGCCGTCTCGCCGTTGATTTTTACATTCCGACTGCGGCACTTTATCCTAACTTTTCATGGCCTGTGGATCCTAACCCAAAATGATACCGACCTTTTACCCATTATTTTAAAGTGCACTATTACCTTCATCCTCTCTCATGACACGTTCGCCACGCTGGAAAGTAAAGAGGCAGACTGGGCCATGTTTGAAAGTTCATCTGAGGTTAACCCTGAAACTTTTGTTGGCTTGGATGTGAATGATGAATGCAGATGCCTTACTGCCTATATAGTTGAGGCAGCTCATAAACCTATTCCGCAGTCTTCTGCACGTTTTCTTGTTAAGCCAGAACCTTGGTCGACTAGAGACTCGAGAAAAAAAAATTGTTTATGGGATGTGCTACGCCGGTACCCGACCCCTCCAAATCTTTTAGCCTTCAAACAGGCTCGCACGAAGTCTCGATATGTTCATCGTCAATCCAAAAAGACGACATGAAATTACACCTCATCCGTTAATAGCCACATCAGTGTTAATGTCGCCAGGGACAAAAAGTACAAGTTTAATATGAATTATCGAGCCTTCTACCTACCGCTTTTTGTTCTGCCAGGTGTTGTACTGCCTGGTCTTGGGCAGCAGGCCAGTATTCTAGGAGAGCACTTTGCATCTGTATCAGGTTCATCGTATTACTCGGCTGCAATTTTAAAGCATAAAAGCGTTATAGAAGAGAAAACAATAAATAGCTCTGGAGGGCTACGAGGCTCCTATAATAGACCATCTACTTTTCGAGAGTTACAGGCAGCTTTAAATAAAACTAAAAATACCTCCCTGGGACCAGATCGGATGATATACTGTACGCTCAAGCATTTGCATTTCAACAGGATGCAAGAGCATTTTAAATTTTTTTATCCAGATCTGGAAAGAAGGTGTCTTCCCAGGTTCTTGTAAAAGAGCTGAGGTTATCCCACTCTTCAAGCAGAAAAAAGATCCATCATTACCCGCACGTTACCGGCCCATGGCCCTTACCAGTTCCTTGAGGAAAACCCTTGAAGGGATGGTAAACTCAAGATTGGTCTATTTTCTAGAGGAAAATAATCTTCTTGATAGGTTTCAGTGCGGTTTTCGTGCCCACAGAACAACGGTGGATCACTAGGCCCGACTTGTGAAAACTATTCGTGGGGCTTTTGTTAATGGACAGCATTGTGTTTCCACCTTTTTTTCATTAGTGAAGGCTTACAACGCAACGTGGAGGTATGGAATCTTGAACGATCTTGTCTCGTATGGAAATCGTGGCCAAATGCTTTCGCTCATCAAAAGCTTCTTGGGGGTTAGATACTTTTATGTCACGTTTGGTACAACATTGTCTGGTAGGTTTGTCAAGAAGAATGGCATTCCACAAGGCAGTGCCCTTAGCGTAACATCATTTTTTTTAAATGAAGTTTATTGCAAAGTCTATCTCACAATCACTCGTCCACTCTCTTTACGTTCATGACTTGCAGATCTCTTGCTGTTCGTGTAATATTTCAGTCTGCGAGAGGCAATTTCAGCTGGAATTGATAGTCAGATGAGGTACGCTGATGCCAATGGGTTTAGTTTTTCACCAAAAAAGTCAGTATATGTCCTCTTTTCGTTACGTAGCGAGATCGTCATAGAGCCTAGTCTGACCTCAAGGGGGCAGACAATTCCTGTTCGTAATGAACACACGTTTCTAGGAGTAATATCTGATAAAACTTTGAATTTTGGTAGTTATGCCCTTTACCCGAAACAGAAGTGCTCAAGGTCAATAAATCTCCTAAAGGTGCTTTCACACAAGTCACGATGTAGCGACCGGGAATGCCTCCTTCGCCTCTATCGCTGTTTGGTTCATTCAAAACTAGATCACGGATGAGTAGTGTATGAATCCGCAAGACAATCTACCCTTTAATTATTCGACCCGATCCACCAAACGGTGATTATGACGTTTTCATCGATTGTTAAATACGCGATTCAACGAGGTTTATCGCTTAAAGTGATAAACTGTGTTCTCGCTCACCAAGCAAAAGTGACCTCCACTTGGCTGCCGCTATGTTGTCTAAGTTTGACCACTAGCCACGTGACCGTACCAAATTTTATGGATTTTACACAAAACTGAGCTTAAATTTGTGTTGCGATCACTGTAAAAAACGTGATCAACTATTTTTATTACTGTTCTTCCCAGAGATCAGTGTCTAGCTTCCATAAACACACAAAATACAGCACTGCGGCTGAAGGCATCTAGTGGAGCCATTGCGAAGCTGCTCTACTTTTTGACGTAAAAGCACATTTTGTACTTAAAACAAACGAAACAACTTATCTCGTCAAGTACAGTTCATAAACATTTATAAGCAATTATCTGTGCGCGGCACTTCGTTAAAATTTAGACGTAAAACTATAAGGTCACGTGTATAGTGGGCAAAATTGTGCAACATGGCGGCGGCCAGTTGGGGGTCACTTTCAGCTGCCAATTCATAACTCTAAGCCCCTCTACCTCGCTGACGCGATTGATACTTCTGTGCCTCAGCGGATTTTCAAGCCTTCAAGTTATCCCGAATGGTTCTGCAAAGTTTTAAAAACTTGCTTGCATAAAAAAATCACGTTCACAGACGGGTTAAACGAACCTGCAATACCTTATGGTATACTCAGTTTAGCATTCATTGTCCTCTAGCTAAAAGGTTGTGCGCTACAGATAAGCGCTTAAACCTTAACCGCATAGAGCGTAGCCTGAAATGAAGCCCAAAAGATTCTTGAAGGTTTGTAAAACATCACACTCACGATACTAGCCAAATTATTTGCCTACGCGACCGCTCACAAAACGATAGATATGTTTCCGCCGCTGTAGAGGTTGCAGATATGTTTGCCGCTTACTTTAGTGACTGTTGCTCCACCGCTCAACAAGCCGTCCAGCCTACGAATATTAAAATCGCTGAAGCTCTAAAGAAACTAAAACCAAAATTATGTACTGGGGTTGATTTCATTCCATATTTTATTATTAAGGGTTGTGAAGAATTGTTTTTACCTATTTTGAAGCACATGTTTAACCTCTTAGTTCCGCTTTTTTTCATCGCTTTGGAAAAACGCGGTGATTGTACCTAATTTTCAATGTGGCGACGTTTCTGTTACTAATAACTATCGCCCCATATCCTTATTGTCTGGATTTTTTACGGTATTTCAACGCGTTATGCATACCCAAATTCATTTTGACTTCCGCCAAAAATATGTATCTTGCCAGCACGGTTTGCTGACGGGGATGGTCAGTTGAAACTAAATTGTGCACTTTTTTAACTTCTCTGCCGCTTTCCGTTGAACTAAGGTCAAATTGATTGTTTATAATTTGATATATGTCGAAAGCTTTTAATAGAGTAAAGAAGAGTTGTTATTACATAAGCTATTTTTATATGGTTGTTGTGCAAAGTTGTGCAAATGGTTTCAAAGTTACCTATCATGTCCCAACCAAGTTCTAATAGAAAATAGTCGCTCAAGAACTTTTTTTTTCACGTTCCGGCGCTCCCTAACGGTCTATTCTTAGCCCGCTTTTGTTTCTTATCTTCCTAAATGATCTAGAGTCATATGTTGAAAATGCCGAATTTTGTTGTTTGCAGATGACATTGAGCTATTTATGAATGCTCATACTCGTGTCGACTGCGAAACTTTACAGAATGATGTGTCGCGCATAGTTCAATGGTGTAAAGTGAGTAGCTTGTCATTGAACCCTCTCAAAACAAATGTCTAGGCTCTGTGCAGACGTCGTAATGTATTACATAAAGATTATGTATTAAAATGAACTTTAATAAAACGCATCTCTGCTGTAAGAGGCATTGGCGTGAGCACAGATAATAAACTGACGTTTACTTTGCATATGTCCACTATTGTTGGCAGTGCGAAAAAGACATTGGGACTCATATCTCGCATCACAAAGCAATTTAAAATGCCTGACTGTATTATTCGTTTATTTTGCTTTCTAGTTAGGTCATGGCTTGAATTTGATTCTGTAGCTCGGAATTCTTTGTCAGAAGCGCAGTCAACGAAAATTGAAAGTGTGCAAAAACGTTTAATACGGATCGTTTACGACCGCTATCTTGAGAGCCGCTTTTACTTTGATTACAACTTTGTTCTAAACAAGTTCTTGCTAATGCCATTGTCTGACAAAAAAAAAAAAAAAAAAAAAAAAACAGAACGCGACTTGATTTTTTCGTAAAAGATAATGAATAGAAATATAGATAAGGATTCGCTTTTATTAAATGTTAATATCCATGTCCCCTCCCGTTTGACAAGGAATCACTGTACTTTTTACGTCAATACCATCTGCGGGTCTTCACCCTTGTCACGCATGCAATCATTGTTCAATCGCTTTTACAATGCAGGTATTGAAATATTCGGTGACTTTTCTGTTTACCGCAAGCAACTGCCAGGGATCGTTACCTGTCTGTGATGTGTTATATTTATTTTGTGTTAATTTGCCGTTTACTCGCTTTTGTGCACCAAAGTGAAGAACTTCGGGCTGTTTTCGGGCACACGAAAATAAAGATTATTAATAATATTATAATTATAATATAATATACGTGAATGACAGTTCTAGATTTATCCAACTTTGATGCATGATTTTCTGTTAAATGTTATGAGAATTATAAAACGTGAAGATTCTTTATAAATATACACATCATTAAAAGTACGACATTTAAACTGAACATAATTGCAATTATAAGAAAGCAATAAAGAAGTACTTTTATACCTCTGATTATACAAGATATCATAAATTATACTTTTCCTTTTAGATAAAACCTGATATTTCAAGTTAATGCCGCGTGCATGATCGAGAAGATACGTTTCTCCGTTCATCTAGAAGATTCACGTACACTCTTACCCCTAGTGCAAAACGCAAGGAAGCCAGAATGACCTTGCCTAGTCAGTCTCGCCCTAGCTCTTTCCCGAACATTCTAGGTCGAATTTTCGAGATCACGAGCATAGAGAGAAATAGCCGAGCGCCGTATGGTCGATTTCTTCGCAATTTCTCTTTCGCGATATAGCTAGCTGTTACGCCGACGCGCCGTCGCTTGCTGCTACGAGGCCTGGAAGGGGTACACTTCATGGGCTGCGTTACCCAGTACCAGTGTTGTACGCGTTCCTCAAAAAGAGGAACAAAAGCTCGTTCCTCGTTCCTTCTGATTTTTGAAAGGCGTTCCTGTTACACGTTTTATCTGTGAGACAGGAACTCGTTCCGGTAACGGTTTAAAAAATGGAACGTATCGTTAGTATACGTTACTATTCTATTGTGTTAATTACCATATCTGCTTAGTTCCGACATTTTTTTATACATATCTTTTCTTTCTTTTCTTGATATCTTCACGTTTAAAATGGAAGACGTTTACAATCCGCTGTAACGCCGAATTAGAGCGCAGGATCGGTGAATGCGAGCGGGTTGAACATGAATACATAAAATTGAAAGAATAAAACACGGAGGACAAGCACAGGACAACCACTTCAGGACAACACGTGAAAGAAAGTGGTTGTCCTGTGCTTGTCCTCCGTGTTTTATTTTTTCAATTTTATGTAGAGCGCAGCTCTTGAGGAGGATGAGGGGAAGGAACGGAGAGGAGGGTATGCCCCTCCTCTTTATCCGTACCTTCCTCTCCTGCTCGTCGCCCATTTAGCGGGAAAGTTTCGCTAAATTTTCCGCTAAACTTCGCGGAACAAATTTCCCGCTAAATTTAGAGAGAACATTTTTCCGCTAAATTTAGCAGGGAAATTTTTCTGGTAAGTTTAGCGGGAAAATTTTTCCGCTAAATTTAGCGGGGAAATTTTTGCGCTAAATTTAGTGGGGAATTTTTTTTTTTCGCTCAATTTAGCAGGGAAAATGTTCTGCAAAATTTTGCGAGAAATTTGTTTCCGCTAAATCTAGCAGGGAATTTTTTCCGCTAAATTTAAGGGGAAATTTTCCCGCTATGTTTTGCGAGGAAATGTTTTGAGAAATTTAGCGGGGAAATTTATTGATGATGCAACGCCCGGTGACGTCACGAGTGACCGTCATGACGTCACAAGTGACGTAACGTGTGACGTCATTGTGGGAAACATCCCCAAACGCAAAGCGAAGTTACGCCGACGTCAACGCCGACGCCGACGGCGACTCCGACACCGCCTAAACCAGCAACGGGCGCCTTAGAACTGCGCTCTAAAATCTCAGCGTGTTACCATAATCCTGTTTGTGGTGGGCGATTCACACGAGCCAAATGTATTCTGAGCCGAAAAAGGAGCGGGGTTAATTTTAATATTCTTTATTAAAGGTTACTCCACATTGCACGCACATTTTACAACCTCACACGTTTCAACCCAACTCCCGTGTTTTAACTAAAGAACAGTTGCTTCTCGATGTTGCTGTCCGCAAGACGAGCAAGTGGAAAAAAGGGTACGGCTTTTGGGAGGTTGGTCTTAAAAAAATACATTATCGCTCCTCGTGCAGGTGGGACTCGTTGTTCAGTTTTAAGGGTAAGGGGTTAAGAGAGAAAAAGGGAGAGGGAAGGGAATGAAGGTTACTTTTTGTGTATGTTTTAAGTGACAAATGTTCGAGCTAGAAGGGTGCGTCCGATGTAATGTAACCCGCTCTTGTTTTAACTGTAGGTCTCTTTGTGGAAGTTAAGTGATGGCTGTAGTCAGCTTTAGATTTCTGAGTCTATGAGGATTCGCGGAAGCAAAGAAAGCAGCTGAGTTCGAGACGTTTCTCTTTCCCTGCCGTTTTCATCGACTAAAAATTTTGTTTTCAGATCAGCAGTATCAGCCACTCAAAAAAAAAAAAAAAATCAATGTTCACCAGCTCGCATGCACCGAGCTGCTCCCAAGCGAGGACCCCACAAAATAAGCCCTAAAATAAGTTACAAAAGAGTTAACAATATCCCTGCTCTTCGTAAAGTTATTTTTTATATTGTTTAGAGCTTTCCCGTTAGAAATAAAATAAAAACTACCTCACTGTCCAAAAAATTCAAAGGTACGGCGTTTTTTTTTTGTTCCCGTAAAAACGTAACGAGTTTCCGTTCCCGTTCCACCGATGCAAAACGGAACGGCGGCGTTCCTTCGTTACTCCTAAAGGGAACGCGTTCCAGAAACGCCGTTCTGTACAACACTGCCCCGCACGTCCGCCAAAAATGTCACGAATGACAGACGATGAGGCAATAAAAGCGGAATTAACTAATTTAATGGAAGCCGAACTCGTGCCAGAAACAAAAAAGAACGCACACGTCGAGATAGCACCAGCGAGAGTCGACGCCCTGTAATGTGCCGCCGCACACTGTCGCCGCGAAGCACGGCGGTACATTACAAGGCGACAGGATGGGGACGTGGCTGGCGATAGATATTTGGCGGGTAAACAAAAGGCTATGTTTTGGCGGCGAATACAATCCCCAACACCGCGTGGTGGAGCGCTAAAAGCGTCTCGGGCCTAAACGCGAAGATATAACGGTGTCCTTTCCCGATAGGGCCGCAAGCCCAGATAAGCAAGCAGCCAGCGAGCGAAGGAGCAAATGTCTCGAGGCGGCATCTCTATTTCCGAGGTGGAATCTGTGTACACGTGAAGCACTGGCGCGCGATTAATACGCCGGCGGTGCGCGCATTTGTGTCGTGCCTCAAAAAAGGCCAATCACGGGCCACGGATTCGCCCCACGGTTTTAGTCCGCGTCAGTAAGCAACTATACGCGGCCGTCTCGGTGTCGGAGAGATTCGTCGTTGCTCACGGCAAACAGAGGCTGTGTTCAATAAAGCAATAGAGTTTTTATGTCTGTGGTCGCGAAAGGGTTTCTGTTAGAAAATTATCCAGTCTCGGTGAAAATGCGGCCGGCATGAGGCTCCGGAGTTTGGCAGAACCGCTACGCAAACCTGGACAGAGAGAGACGGCTGTATGCAGTCGCTTTAATCGCCCTAATTAATACGGTGTCGGCGCTTCAAAAAGGGTGCCCTCGGTGGTTTAGCATGTACCTACAAAAGACTACGAACAGACACGTGCAAACTACGCTTTCACTGAATAAAAGGCTAAAAGCGCGAACAAAACGGCGACAAGGAAGGTACACTCTCGACAAAACAGGCGTTTTACACTCAACTGGTTTTTAATATCAGCATCGTCATCTATATAAAGACACATTATTCCCCAACCCGCATCACACCCAATCGCACACTCAGACAGCCATCCAAAAATGACATTTCACTTTGAAGCACAGAGAAAGACGGAGGGAGCGGTCGTTGTTGTTTTTTAGGGTTTAATGGCGCAAGAGCATCACTGGCCATACTGCGCCAAACAAGATAGGTCAATAAAAAAGGGCGAGTAGAATTAAACTATGCGGGAATAGTTCTAGTGTTTGATTAAAAATTCGATTTGTTCCAAAATATCAAAAAAGACGTTTAAATGGGATCAGTTGTCGTTCACCGAGTAGAAGGGCAGGGTGAAATAGAATGCGATATTGCAAAGATCAGGAAAAATAATTTGTGCTGCTGCCGAAGACGAGAACAAAGAAATGAAATATGAGGAACGTTTAAAGGTTAATTGCAGCGCTCACAGAATGCATAGAAACTACTTTTTTATGAATTCATTAAAAAAATTGCGAAATTTGCTACAATTTTAATAAAGAAATCGCCCATTTCTTATACGCCGGGAATATACCCCTTCTTTCTCAGTGCTGTGGTACTGACGGTACTACATGTATTACTCGTTATTTATCGCAACTTATGAAACATCCGTTGATCTCGTTGAACGGTTCACCGAAAAGCCCTGAGGCGGTCAGGTGAACGTACTTCCTAATTATTTGCAAAACAGTAGCAATCCGATCAAACTTCGCCTAAATGCAATGCTGGCATAAGACGACTAAATATGCAGGACAATGCATTCACATAAAAACATAAACATAGGCCTCCCGAACGTTTTTATTTGCTCTGGGTGCTTATACTCGAGCCGCCTCGGTGGCTTCGAGGCGAGAGCGCCGGCCTACGGATCCCCATGTGGCGGGTTGGAATCCCGGCCGAGGTGCCCGCAATTTGACGGAGGCTTATTGCGGAGAAGGCACCGTGTAACCGAGCTTTCAACTGCACGTCAAACGATCCTCCAGGTGGTCGAAATTAATACTCAGTCCTCCGCTGGGGCGTGCCAGATATTTGTCGTTGGTTTGGCACGTGAAACTCCCAAATTTGGCTTTGCTTATATTCAGTAAAATGAACTGTGAAATAAAAAAAAAAAAAAAATTAACACATGCGCAGCACAGGACACAAGTCAAGGTTGAGGAGAATGCAACCAGACTAAATTAGTGGCCCACACGGCCTAATTCAGCTTATCACGTCACGACCGGTTGTTATCGGGCTGACCTTATTGGCTCTGCCTGGAACTTTTCTTTTTCGATATTGGCTCCTATAAAATGCAGCCAGTTACTAATGATAATGAAGTTTATCATTATCATTCGTTTATCAGAGGGGTTTACCCTATGATAAACAAACATTCTTTCTTTTTGCTAGTGCCGTCAGCTCCGGACTCAATCATGCACGCTGCCTCCCTCTCCGATACGAAGAGAGACGGCGACGATATGTTCTGGGTCATATGGTGCAAATTTTACCGAGTTGGATGCACATGTTTAACGAAAAAGTAAAACAGCGGAAAGAAACGTACAAGAAGACGAAGTGTATAAAAAAAAAGCACTGACTCTCAACTAATTCATTGAAAGAAAACACAAATCGACAAGCATCACGGATCCTCAAAAAGCACATCAAATCACCGCCCGCCCACGTGTCGAACCTGCTCAAGAATGCCAACTCTGTCAAATAATGCGATAGAAGGCGACCTGACCAACAATGTGATAGGTGCGGTTGCAAACCCGCTCTTGATAAAACGATGGAAAGATTGATGGATGGTAATGGCCTTACCCTTTGTAACGTGCGGCAGCTTGCGCCACCTAGCATAACATTTCGTCATCCGTTCCTTTTTTCAAATTTGTATAATTTTTTTTCTAAGACAACCCTCCCACCCTTCCACAGTGTTTCCATTGCTTATTTTTATCTGTATTTTTACCCGTCCCTAAATCTCTTTCATTAATCTTACAATCTCCTCTTAGTTACCGCAAATTTTTCCTATCCATTCGTCCATCCATGTCTGCGAATCCCAGTGCCCCCTCCAAATCTGTCGGCATCCCCCCCAAGAGGGAGGGACGAGGCCACGTGCACCTTAAAATTACATGTTCTTAGTTTCCCTTTTGTGGTTGCATATGTCGCATATAGTGTCTATTTCCTGTAATTTAGCGCTATCCGTTTTCGTTCTTAGACCCCGTTCTAACTTGAAACAGCAATGAGCTATCATACAACTGTTCCTTCTTTATTTTTTTTGTGGCCTGTATATTGTTAAAGCTGAGTTACGCTGCAGGTTTAACACGTGCGGGGGCGGTGACTTGATGTACTTTAAGGATCCGTGATGCTTGTCGATTTGTGTTTTCTTCCAATCAATCAGTTGAGTGTCAGCGCTCCGTTTGTACACGTCGTCTTCTTGTCAGCCATTATCTTTGACACTGTTGTATTTTTTCATTAAACATGTTCTGAGTCAGTGGCGTCACTGGGTTCATCGACCCCCACCCGGGGCGGTGGCCCGCGGCGATACCACCCCCCCCCTCCCCCCCCCCCCTCCCCCCCCCCCCCCCCCACACACACACTTTTTCCGATCATCGCCCGCCACGACACACCCCGGAGCGCTGCACTCGGGGCGGTCCGCCCTGCCCCCTTGTGACGCCAATGTTCTGAGTCGCCTGTTCTACGGCATTAGCCTCTATAACCTCGCGCCCGTCCCGTCCTTCGTTGTCTCCCAGAAGACGGGCTGACGAAAAGGCGGGGGCGCAGGGCGAACACGCTCTTATATGTACAGTCATCGGATGCTGTGTCTCCCTTTGCGACTTCCCTCTCGTGTTCACGCAAACTATCGTTGATGCAGCACCCTGTTTGGCCGATACAATCTGCTCCGCACGAGAGGGACACAAACTGAACCCGTGCGGTCGCGCAGGGGACGAAGGCTCCGAGTGCTTCTTTGCACACTAGTCTTGGTTTGCGTAGGTGTGTTTCCTTGACGGCACATCGCGCTCAACTTCAGCGGGCACGAGAACATCACGTTTTGGTATATTAGAATATCTCGCTCTTCCTTCTCTTTCGTTCGCCCTCAGTCGTCACCCATACCTCGCGCTCCTCAAATTACGAGCAAGCTCACGGCACACTTTCCACGGAATAATAAGCATACCCCCAAGTGAGAGCAACTTCTTACCTATCTTGATCGCAATTCCGACATTTTCGCAGGAACATTGACACCTGGGCACCGTGTCGTATCGCATCGCCGACAATCGAACAGCTCGTAACTCTATACTTGTCACAGCATCGCATCCTTCTAATATTCTCGTAACTTTCTACCGTATTTATCAAGGACTGCTGGCGCAACCGTTTTCGTGACTGCGACAACGCTAACGCAAACATTGAAATTGAAGTGTTGCGAGTGACCCCGAATTGAACTTATCCGGGTCACGCAGCGCAAAACACTTCTCCGGATCAGATGCACCCCGTCACTTTCCCACGGTGCCAACGGACCGGTTCGCTCGTCGAACGCTTCACCGGCTCCAGGAGCCAAATCAACAAGCCGTACACAGAGAGATCGCTCGCATTTCCCGAGAGTTACGCATGTCTGTGTAGGCGACGTAGTTGGAACATGAAGCAGAGGCAATTTTGGGTTGAGGCTCATAGGCCAGTTTGTCGGGAATCCGCTCGCAGAGCGCGCGCCGAAAGCCAGCATCTGCCAAAAGGGGCGGTTGGTTGACAATTCGTATAGTTTCGCAACCGCGCGGAATAGACCGCAAAGACCTCAAGTTAGC